>JASJOG010000317.1:0-294405 GCA_030142905.1 Heliopora coerulea
GACTGTATGCAAAGGTAAGTGTCACAGATGCAAACAAAGCTGAGTAATGCTATCGGCACTGTTGGAAAGATGACAAATAGCCACGGTCGTCTTCAGCTCATTTTTAAATGGTACATTTTTGAGTACAACTATGGGAGAGAAAATTCCCACTAAACTAGGCAAGGGGCCTATGTCTATCCAGTTGCTTAATCACAGGAAACGCAATTAAAGGAGCCGAAACAGAGACTAATACTTCATCAGAGTCCACGTAGTTGAGGAGAGGGTTGTTGAGACAGCCAATTAAAGAAGGGGGACACCACTGCCAAGATGTTCATATGTATTAGAAGCAATATTGTTTGCTTTTTTGCTTTTTTTTGTCAAAATTGAACACATTTTTTGCAATCAATCAGCACAAAATGTCATATTTACAAAAGAATTTCAATTAATACAAAGTCTGTTAAATACAGAAACACTGAAGTTGCTTTGCAAGCTGGCAGATAATAAGAGCAACAAATTAATAGTATGTGACAGGCACCGCAAAACCAACCCTAACAAAATTGTTGCAGTCTCTGAAATAATTCCAGTGAAACTGATGTCTTGGTTGGCAATGTCTTGGTTATTTTTTGAAACGATATTCTTAAACTAATAATGCACGAGAAAAAAACAAACAAAAATGTACACCGAGATGAAGGTTTGCCTTCGTAATCTTTAACCAGCATAAAATTTTAATGATATTCATCCTAATTCACACTTAAAATAGGAATTTTATTGTGAAGCTATCTCAAACACATCAAGATGGATAAAATAAAATCAGCTTCACCACATTTACCCAACATAGTCCTCCATGTGTGGGTGTTGCAAGAAACATTGTTTCACCTATAATGTGATGTCAGAATCTTTCACACGTTTTTTACAATCTGTTGCATGCTTCCAGTTTTTGACCTTTTGAACTCAATGAAAAAATTCAATTGAAATTGGATGAAAAATTCAATGGATTTGACTGACTAGATATTCTCTTCTTCAGTGAGCATTTGTTTGTGTTTCCTGATATAATTGACATAAATGCTTAGAAATCCCAAAAATAAGATTAGTGCTGATCCATACATACAGTACATCATTTGGCAGTAGTGACGAAGATGGGGTACCTCATGAAAACTGATTGTTTTGCAGAAATTTTCTTGGATAATACAATACTATGGTATTGTCAGGTTAAAAAATCTCTTTAAAGTATAACACTTACTTGTCAAAAAGACCAAGTCTGCATCAGCCATGATGACCTGTCCTCTTGTATGATAACCCACCCTTATGTTAGGACTGATAAATGACCTAACTCAACCAAATACCAATTGCAAAGGTACTGCACAAAATCCTCAAATTGTTTCTAATCATACCCAACATGGACATTACAGAAAATTTATTGGACAATAAAGTATCTGTCTTCTTAGTTGACATTCTGCCATAAAAATAAATTTAACCTGCGTGTTCTCCTAAAAAATGTCAGTGTAAGTAAAATTATTCAGAAAGGCAAGCTGTTGTTTGTTTTGCACAGTGAAGGATGAAGGCATCAGCTGGCTTGTGTGGTACTTGTATGCTTGGCAATGTTCATAACTGTTAGCTTAGGGATCATTTTTTTAACTCACATCTCCATGTTTGGAAATCAGATAAAACACTCCTTGTATGATGATTATGTGTGGGAAATCTAATTGTTCTTCACTTAAAAAAAAGGAAATCCTGCACTTTTATAAACTTCTCAAATTCTGCATAGTGTTATTTTTTTTTTTTAAATAAACAACAATTAAGAAAAAGAAAACCATTAAAATATCCATAAAAGTTGAAAAGGAAAAGTGTCTCATCAACATACTGTATCAACAAAAAGAAATGCTTAATGTCCAATAAATTTGAGTAATAAACCATTTCAGTCCTAAGTTCACATTAATGCCAGACAATTTTGTTTTGAAGAACGGCATTGCCACATCCCAAAGTGTTGAAGTGACCAGTAAATTTAGGACTCCAAACGATTTGGAAGTTAATTATACAGCTGATTAAATAATAGAGGTGACGAGGCATAACGTAAGTGCCACTGTCGCAATACAGATCTCCAGTTTCTACTTTGCTCTTTGTAAGGAAGTATACAATTATCCCTGAAGAGATTTTCTTTTAAGATTCTCAACAGAATACAAAAACAGTCCTTGAAAACAAAACTTTCATTCATAATTAGAGCAGGCACTTTGAGCACTAATTTAAATTTCTCCCAAAACAATGAACTGCGCTGTGCAGGTAACACTGCAGATGCACTGTGGCATTCCTTTCTTTACAGTTTTCTGTTCTGTTAGTACCAAAGATTCTTTTGAAACAATCCTCACCTCAATATAAATCACAATGATTTGGGGGTATCAACGCATTTTGATCAGGTGTTTGTCTCCAAGACATACAAATAACGGTACATGTACAGGTAGTTGAAATGAAGTGTTGGTTAACATCATGACTCCAAACAAGTATAATTTAATCAGCTGTACAAACACACGGATTCTCTCCCATAGACTTTTCTTTTCCTATGTCATTTTTGCTCATTGGTATTTTGGCTGTTCAAGTCATTGCACAATCCTTTAATGCAGAGTGGAACATGATTACATTGAGCAAAACTGAAGGATAGGTACATCGTTAATTTTACATACAAAGAAAACCTCCATGACATAGTTGGTATGCAAACTTCAGTAGGTATGATGATTTTGACCTTTTTTTGCTCGTCAACCATTTAGTTATGGCACATTTATCTTGCACAACCAAACCATATGTCACCAGAAATCTTGAAGTAAGGATTCAACAAAAAAAAAAATTCCAGAGATTTCTGCCATTCTTTAACAGGCAAATGAAATTTTTGCACATCACAATTCAATGAATTATAGCCAATTACTTAGTTGGTGCATTATGTCAAATGTGGCAATTAATTCTTCACACTACCCAAAAGATTTTAAAGTTCTTACGTTTTCATCGCTTCATAAGATTTTGGATAAACGAAATACAGTATATCATGCGACTTTAAATCACATTCATAATTATATCCATTCTTCTTAGAGAATAATATGTGGTTTGCAACAAACTAAACTATGCTTTTTTTTTCCTCCTGAAATTTGTGCCAAAGCAATTGCCATTGTGAAAACAGTCTCATTCAATTCCATACATACAGCCTTACAATAATGGCTAAATACAATGCTGTTGTAACATGTTTTACATATACACTTCTTGGGTTAGACATTTTGGAATTTGTAAGAAAAGGTGATTATCTTCAAGCCTAAAATTGTAAAACTCCGATCTTTCTTGATAATTCCGGCAACAAGCCTACACTACATGGATGTTTACATTCAAACCAACTGCAATGTCACGGTCAATTTTGACTGTTAAAGACAAATGCTTTTAACCTGATGTACTTGATAATTATGTACCTTCCTCAGTTAAACCATATTATCAACTTCCACTTTGCATTAAGATAAACCAAGTAATCATAACAACAACAACAACAACAACAACCACCGCAAGTTTTTATAATGCCTGGAAATCATGCATACCATAGTGGTTGGTAAGACTGAAGGGATTCCACTAAAGAAACATTTTTAGATTTAAGCAGCTCTTTTCCCTGAGCCATTCTCCGGGTCTGCCATTCACTATGATATGTGATTGCCAAAGCATTATACAATATGTTTTTTACCAGGGCAGGTTTTAAATTTTCATTTTAAAAAATAAACAATTTTGTTTTAATTAAATCTGGTCCAGTCGTCTGAAAGTTATGAAGCTGTATAACTGCATTATAACCAAACCGAAAACACCAAACCTCCACAAAGTGAATATTAAAGTCAAACAAACAAATGCCACACCAGCTTAGCAGTACAATATAATGCATCCCACTTTTGGGACAATTTAGCTTGAATTATTAAACAGATTTTTTTCTTAATTGTAATGCCATTTAAACCCTACTTGAACCATACAAGTTATAAGGTTCTCCACCCTTATTTTCAACGATTATATTTCATATGGTACCGATACATTCAGACTAGTAAATTTCAAATGGCTACATTTCAGATACTATAAATATAAATTTGTTTCGGTAAGTCAAATTTTGACATTGCTTGACACTTTCACACAACTGGACGACATTTGTTTTTAGTATTGCTATGTGCTAGCTGGTTTACTATCATGGTAAATGCTTCACCCCAAATCCTTTGATGTACAAAAAAATTGATTTACCAGTAATTAGATGGACTAAAGGAGTTTTATTCAAATTCTTTCAACAATTGCCAAAAACAATTTTTTTTTTAGGAAAATAAATTAAATAGAAGTCATACATTTATAAAAGTCATCTTAAACTTCAAAATGTTTACAAGATCAGTAGGGCCGTCGGATAAAAGAATATTAGAATTGAATTCAATGATAAGCTCTATTTTTGTTAGCAAGTCAGGATGCTTTTGAAACAATGACTAATCTCCAGATAGCAATTATTAGATAATTTTCCAGACCTCATTAATTTTTAAAATACTTTTTCCTTCATCATTTGAAGGTAAATTTTAGTGAATTTTTCAAGAAATATTAAGTGCAATAAATTTTTTAAACCAGTAGGAAGAAAAGATTGAGTGATTGTATTGTTGGGTATCCTGTTCTCAAGCCATCGCAACCAACAGATGAATTGATAAACGAATAAACCAATTAATTAAATAAACAAATAAATCAATAAAATAATATGTAACTATGTAAAATAAAGTAAAATAAATAAACACATTAAAATAAATTTAAATAAGCAAAAACTATCCTATTAAACTAACGCTAAACTTTGTTAATTATTTCATGTTCATTCTGCACACTTTCTTTGCAAGTCGGTGAATTGGAAGATAAAATTATTTTGTACCATTAACACAAATATTGACTGTGGCACCACCAAAGGACATGGGTTGAAGCAGTTATCCATCAGATACATTGTTAAGAAGGCGCTTAAACTATATTTATGCAAAATATTTATGTAGCTATTATTTTATTTCTTTATTATCCAACTTTGTCAAAATGTTTCATCTCTAGTTTTCATCAGCTCACACAAGCTGACTTATTATTGATTTAAGCATTTGCTTGACTGATCAATGAGGCAAATAAACATTTCACCATGAAGAATTTCTTGAAGTGGCATGAATTGAACGAGGAACTCTAGAATTTCACTTACACTAAATTTGCTAGTCAAATATAACGGGAAAGAAGTCCAGCAGAGGAGTAATAATGCAAATTTGCTCACATTTTAAAATGGAATGATATGTACTGTTTGAATGTACTCAACTACCTTGCTGCTGTTATCATCATATTTCAAATTCAAATATTTTGAGACATGTGTCAGAAATACACTCTGGATATTGCAGCATAATACGAAAAGGTTCTACACCTGAAGCACGTTCAGTTGGTCAGAGCCAGATTCCATGAAAATATACACCAAACACCTTCGTTTTTGGTATTATGAAAAGTTGATTTAGAAGTTAGATCTCACGTCCGAAAGCAGTATTTCTATTTTTTATGCAAAATAGATGAAAACAAAGTTGGATAGCAAAATATTTTTCGCATAGACGTCAGTAAAATTTTGATGTGCATACCATGAATGCGATAACCTTCAAGTCTCCAAGTGCTGCATTTCTCCATTATACTGTCGTTCCAGGGAATTATCTAAAATTCAGGAAAAAATCAGTTGCATTTTGTTTTTTAGCATTACTGTTGAATATTCCATAGATATACATTAAAAACATATGATTCATCTTTCCTGTACAGTGAAAAGTAAAGTAAGAAAGTAATCAACATTCTTTCACGAGAAGACCTATTTAAACCTTCCAGTAGCCAGATCACACCCTTCAATGGGCAGAATATTACGAAAATAAATGATAAACACCTCCCTGCCAATTGTAAAATATACGGCTTGCACTAAAGCATGTCTTTACGACATTCCCAAAAAATAGCATTTCAATAGTTTGGAACACTACCATTTTGTATTGAGATTTAACAAATTTGGTGGCTCTTTAACAGATCACTTTCTCCAAACTCCTGACTTTTGTCCTAACAAACATGGTATCAGGCAGTTTGCAAAATAATGTTCAAGCAAAGAGTCTTAATAGAGGGCACAACTTTGGTGTTATGATACATATCCAAGGAATTGTACATTTGATCTTTCATAACAAGTTTATTGACTTCTGCCAGGGGTGCACCAAATCATTAAAATCTCACTTGGCAAGGGATGGTGGCCCACCTGTTAATCAGAAAAATGACTGTACTTCTCATCACTAGCAAATGATGTAGCCTTCGTTGTCTTGGTTCATTCTAGATCCATGGCTTTGTTCCCACAAACTCCTCCAGAGAGAGGATCTAAGTTCCCTTTTCTCAACAAATCTTGGCTGAGCCCAACTGAAGCTTTTCCTTCACTTCTCACACTCTGAATCTCCTTTTTCACGTTTTCACTGTGATTAGAAACACTGGTTTAGTTACCTTAGGATAATGGCACAAACTTCAACACTCTTTGTGATTACATTTTCATCTGTGGGAGAGTTCTTCTTTGGTAGTGTTCCTCCTTTTGATCTAGGATAGAAGAACAAAAGTGTTCAAACTCATACAGAAGCCCTGTCGGTAAAAACTTTCGCAGTAAAGCCACTTGGTTATATTGAAATAAGGAAGTACCAAAAAGTGAAATTAAACGGCCAATTCGAAAGATCAGAGACTGAAGTTGATACGAAAGAAGTTCTTCCCAAGTTGGGCGCCATTTTGGTCGCCAACGGGACCGTTACGATAATGGATATTTTATGAGTCTACCATAGCGGATAAATTTACACTGTAGATGATTAGTCTAAGAGATATCCTAATTAACGAAAGATTTTCAGCGCTTCGTGAAGACATTACTTCAGCCACTCAAACCAAATGACCATTTTTAGAAGCTGACAAAATTGCCGGGTCGTGCGAACACGTGTCCAAACTTTGATCTTAAAAATAGTCCCTTTTGCGGTGAAAAGGTGAACCCTAGAAATAACATTAACCACATTAACATCAATATACGAAAAACTCGCCATCAATTAGTTTATTAACATACATTACCTTTATTTTACAGATGCACTAAAATTTCAAACCTTCCCTCCATCTTCACTTTCAATCCTTGCACCAGGAGCAAGCAGTTCTGGGACATTGCTGTACGACACGAGTTCGACGAATTCCGAGCTTTGCCGATCTTTCAACAAAACGTAAAATTTGAAACACATTTCGTGTCACTGTATATCGTGCATTTAATCTGAAATTTCTTATGTTTCTGATATTAAAAGGTGACGTTTACCTACACAGTACACACTTGCTCCTTTTCAAATTTGGTACATTGAATGTCAGGGCTATCTAGCGGGGAGTTCGAAGCGCATTATACGTATGGAAGCTTTCTGGTCGGCTCATCTATTCTGAATCTCTCAACTATAATGACTTTTATTTTAATCTTGTAAATAAAATAATTGAGGAAGGCTTCTGCATCTTACCTTTCAAATTTTCCTCCAAAGTCATCGTTTAAGATCACAATATATATAGCACGATATGTCGTAATACGAAATGTGTTTCAAATTTTACGTTTTGTTGAAAGATCGGCAAAGCTCGGAATTCGTCGAACTCGTGTCGTACAGCAATGTCCCAGAACTGCTTGCTCCTGGTGCAAGGATTGAAAGTGAAGATGGAGGGAAGGTTTGAAATTTTAGTGCATCTGTAAAATAAAGGTAATGTATGTTAATAAACTAATTGATGGCGATTTTTTCGTATATTGATGTTAATGTGGTTAATGTTATTTCTAGGGTTCACCTTTTCACCGCAAAAGGGACTATTTTTAAGATTAAAGTTTGGACACGTGTTCGCACGACCCGGCAATTTTGTCAGCTTCTAAAAATGGTCATTTGGTTTGAGTGGCTGAAGTAATGTCTTCACGAAGCGCTGAAAATCTTTCGTTAATTAGGATATCTCTTAGACTAATCATCTACAGTGTAAATTTATCCGCTATGGTAGACTCATAAAATATCCATTATCGTAACGGTCCCGTTGGCGACCAAAATGGCGCCCAACTTGGGAAGAACTTCTTTCGTATCAACTTCAGTCTCTGGTCTTTCGAATGGGCCGTTTAATTTCACTTTTTGGTACTTCCTTATTTCAATATAACCAAGTGGCTTTACTGCGAAAGTTTTTACCGACAGGGCTTCTGTATGAGTTTGAACACTTTTGTTCTTCTATCCTAGATCAAAAGGAGGAACACTACCAAAGAAGAACTCTCCCACAGATGAAAATGTAATCACAAAGAGTGTTGAAGTTTGTGCCATTATCCTAAGGTAACTAAACCAGTGTTTCTAATCACAGTGAAAACGTGAAAAAGGAGATTCAGAGTGTGAGAAGTGAAGGAAAAGCTTCAGTTGGGCTCAGCCAAGATTTGTTGAGAAAAGGGAACTTAGATCCTCTCTCTGGAGGAGTTTGTGGGAACAAAGCCATGGATCTAGAATGAACCAAGACAACGAAGGCTACATCATTTGCTAGTGATGAGAAGTACAGTCATTTTTCTGATTAACAGGCGGGCCACCATCCCTTGCCGAGTGAGATTTTAATGATTTGGTGCACCCCTGGCAGAAGTCAATAAACTTGTTATGAAAGATCAAATGTACAATTCCTTGGATATGTATCATAACACCAAAGTTGTGCCCTCTATTAAGACTCTTTGCTTGAACATTATTTTGCAAACTGCCTGATACCATGTTTGTTAGGACAAAAGTCAGGAGTTTGGAGAAAGTGATCTGTTAAAGAGCCACCAAATTTGTTAAATCTCAATACAAAATGGTAGTGTTCCAAACTATTGAAATGCTATTTTTTGGGAATGTCGTAAAGACATGCTTTAGTGCAAGCCGTATATTTTACAATTGGCAGGGAGGTGTTTATCATTTATTTTCGTAATATTCTGCCCATTGAAGGGTGTGATCTGGCTACTGGAAGGTTTAAATAGGTCTTCTCGTGAAAGAATGTTGATTACTTTCTTACTTTACTTTTCACTGTACAGGAAAGATGAATCATATGTTTTTAATGTATATCTATGGAATATTCAACAGTAATGCTAAAAAACAAAATGCAACTGATTTTTTCCTGAATTTTAGATAATTCCCTGGAACGACAGTATAATGGAGAAATGCAGCACTTGGAGACTTGAAGGTTATCGCATTCATGGTATGCACATCAAAATTTTACTGACGTCTATGCGAAAAATATTTTGCTATCCAACTTTGTTTTCATCTATTTTGCATAAAAAATAGAAATACTGCTTTCGGACGTGAGATCTAACTTCTAAATCAACTTTTCATAATACCAAAAACGAAGGTGTTTGGTGTATATTTTCATGGAATCTGGCTCTGACCAACTGAACGTGCTTCAGGTGTAGAACCTTTTCGTATTATGCTGCAATATCCAGAGTGTATTTCTGACACATGTCTCAAAATATTTGAATTTGAAATATGATGATAACAGCAGCAAGGTAGTTGAGTACATTCAAACAGTACATATCATTCCATTTTAAAATGTGAGCAAATTTGCATTATTACTCCTCTGCTGGACTTCTTTCCCGTTATATTTGACTAGCAAATTTAGTGTAAGTGAAATTCTAGAGTTCCTCGTTCAATTCATGCCACTTCAAGAAATTCTTCATGGTGAAATGTTTATTTGCCTCATTGATCAGTCAAGCAAATGCTTAAATCAATAATAAGTCAGCTTGTGTGAGCTGATGAAAACTAGAGATGAAACATTTTGACAAAGTTGGATAATAAAGAAATAAAATAATAGCTACATAAATATTTTGCATAAATATAGTTTAAGCGCCTTCTTAACAATGTATCTGATGGATAACTGCTTCAACCCATGTCCTTTGGTGGTGCCACAGTCAATATTTGTGTTAATGGTACAAAATAATTTTATCTTCCAATTCACCGACTTGCAAAGAAAGTGTGCAGAATGAACATGAAATAATTAACAAAGTTTAGCGTTAGTTTAATAGGATAGTTTTTGCTTATTTAAATTTATTTTAATGTGTTTATTTATTTTACTTTATTTTACATAGTTACATATTATTTTATTGATTTATTTGTTTATTTAATTAATTGGTTTATTCGTTTATCAATTCATCTGTTGGTTGCGATGGCTTGAGAACAGGATACCCAACAATACAATCACTCAATCTTTTCTTCCTACTGGTTTAAAAAATTTATTGCACTTAATATTTCTTGAAAAATTCACTAAAATTTACCTTCAAATGATGAAGGAAAAAGTATTTTAAAAATTAATGAGGTCTGGAAAATTATCTAATAATTGCTATCTGGAGATTAGTCATTGTTTCAAAAGCATCCTGACTTGCTAACAAAAATAGAGCTTATCATTGAATTCAATTCTAATATTCTTTTATCCGACGGCCCTACTGATCTTGTAAACATTTTGAAGTTTAAGATGACTTTTATAAATGTATGACTTCTATTTAATTTATTTTCCTAAAAAAAAAATTGTTTTTGGCAATTGTTGAAAGAATTTGAATAAAACTCCTTTAGTCCATCTAATTACTGGTAAATCAATTTTTTTGTACATCAAAGGATTTGGGGTGAAGCATTTACCATGATAGTAAACCAGCTAGCACATAGCAATACTAAAAACAAATGTCGTCCAGTTGTGTGAAAGTGTCAAGCAATGTCAAAATTTGACTTACCGAAACAAATTTATATTTATAGTATCTGAAATGTGGCCATTTGAAATGTACTAGTCTGAATGTATCGGTACCATATGAAATATAATCGTTGAAAATAAGGGTGGAGAACCTTATAACTTGTATGGTTCAAGTAGGGTTTAAATGGCATTACAATTAAGAAAAAAATCTGTTTAATAATTCAAGCTAAATTGTCCCAAAAGTGGGATGCATTATATTGTACTGCTAAGCTGGTGTGGCATTTGTTTGTTTGACTTTAATATTCACTTTGTGGAGGTTTGGTGTTTTCGGTTTGGTTATAATGCAGTTATACAGCTTCATAACTTTCAGACGACTGGACCAGATTTAATTAAAACAAAATTGTTTATTTTTTAAAATGAAAATTTAAAACCTGCCCTGGTAAAAAACATATTGTATAATGCTTTGGCAATCACATATCATAGTGAATGGCAGACCCGGAGAATGGCTCAGGGAAAAGAGCTGCTTAAATCTAAAAATGTTTCTTTAGTGGAATCCCTTCAGTCTTACCAACCACTATGGTATGCATGATTTCCAGGCATTATAAAAACTTGCGGTGGTTGTTGTTGTTGTTGTTGTTGTTATGATTACTCGGTTTATCTTAATGCAAAGTGGAAGTTGATAATATGGTTTAACTGAGGAAGGTACATAATTATCAAGTACATCAGGTTAAAAGCATTTGTCTTTAACAGTCAAAATTGACCGTGACATTGCAGTTGGTTTGAATGTAAACATCCATGTAGTGTAGGCTTGTTGCCGGAATTATCAAGAAAGATCGGAGTTTTACAATTTTAGGCTTGAAGATAATCACCTTTTCTTACAAATTCCAAAATGTCTAACCCAAGAAGTGTATATGTAAAACATGTTACAACAGCATTGTATTTAGCCATTATTGTAAGGCTGTATGTATGGAATTGAATGAGACTGTTTTCACAATGGCAATTGCTTTGGCACAAATTTCAGGAGGAAAAAAAAAGCATAGTTTAGTTTGTTGCAAACCACATATTATTCTCTAAGAAGAATGGATATAATTATGAATGTGATTTAAAGTCGCATGATATACTGTATTTCGTTTATCCAAAATCTTATGAAGCGATGAAAACGTAAGAACTTTAAAATCTTTTGGGTAGTGTGAAGAATTAATTGCCACATTTGACATAATGCACCAACTAAGTAATTGGCTATAATTCATTGAATTGTGATGTGCAAAAATTTCATTTGCCTGTTAAAGAATGGCAGAAATCTCTGGAATTTTTTTTTGTTGAATCCTTACTTCAAGATTTCTGGTGACATATGGTTTGGTTGTGCAAGATAAATGTGCCATAACTAAATGGTTGACGAGCAAAAAAAGGTCAAAATCATCATACCTACTGAAGTTTGCATACCAACTATGTCATGGAGGTTTTCTTTGTATGTAAAATTAACGATGTACCTATCCTTCAGTTTTGCTCAATGTAATCATGTTCCACTCTGCATTAAAGGATTGTGCAATGACTTGAACAGCCAAAATACCAATGAGCAAAAATGACATAGGAAAAGAAAAGTCTATGGGAGAGAATCCGTGTGTTTGTACAGCTGATTAAATTATACTTGTTTGGAGTCATGATGTTAACCAACACTTCATTTCAACTACCTGTACATGTACCGTTATTTGTATGTCTTGGAGACAAACACCTGATCAAAATGCGTTGATACCCCCAAATCATTGTGATTTATATTGAGGTGAGGATTGTTTCAAAAGAATCTTTGGTACTAACAGAACAGAAAACTGTAAAGAAAGGAATGCCACAGTGCATCTGCAGTGTTACCTGCACAGCGCAGTCCATTGTTTTGGGAGAAATTTAAATTAGTGCTCAAAGTGCCTGCTCTAATTATGAATGAAAGTTTTGTTTTCAAGGACTGTTTTTGTATTCTGTTGAGAATCTTAAAAGAAAATCTCTTCAGGGATAATTGTATACTTCCTTACAAAGAGCAAAGTAGAAACTGGAGATCTGTATTGCGACAGTGGCACTTACGTTATGCCTCGTCACCTCTATTATTTAATCAGCTGTATAATTAACTTCCAAATCGTTTGGAGTCCTAAATTTACTGGTCACTTCAACACTTTGGGATGTGGCAATGCCGTTCTTCAAAACAAAATTGTCTGGCATTAATGTGAACTTAGGACTGAAATGGTTTATTACTCAAATTTATTGGACATTAAGCATTTCTTTTTGTTGATACAGTATGTTGATGAGACACTTTTCCTTTTCAACTTTTATGGATATTTTAATGGTTTTCTTTTTCTTAATTGTTGTTTATTTAAAAAAAAAAAATAACACTATGCAGAATTTGAGAAGTTTATAAAAGTGCAGGATTTCCTTTTTTTTAAGTGAAGAACAATTAGATTTCCCACACATAATCATCATACAAGGAGTGTTTTATCTGATTTCCAAACATGGAGATGTGAGTTAAAAAAATGATCCCTAAGCTAACAGTTATGAACATTGCCAAGCATACAAGTACCACACAAGCCAGCTGATGCCTTCATCCTTCACTGTGCAAAACAAACAACAGCTTGCCTTTCTGAATAATTTTACTTACACTGACATTTTTTAGGAGAACACGCAGGTTAAATTTATTTTTATGGCAGAATGTCAACTAAGAAGACAGATACTTTATTGTCCAATAAATTTTCTGTAATGTCCATGTTGGGTATGATTAGAAACAATTTGAGGATTTTGTGCAGTACCTTTGCAATTGGTATTTGGTTGAGTTAGGTCATTTATCAGTCCTAACATAAGGGTGGGTTATCATACAAGAGGACAGGTCATCATGGCTGATGCAGACTTGGTCTTTTTGACAAGTAAGTGTTATACTTTAAAGAGATTTTTTAACCTGACAATACCATAGTATTGTATTATCCAAGAAAATTTCTGCAAAACAATCAGTTTTCATGAGGTACCCCATCTTCGTCACTACTGCCAAATGATGTACTGTATGTATGGATCAGCACTAATCTTATTTTTGGGATTTCTAAGCATTTATGTCAATTATATCAGGAAACACAAACAAATGCTCACTGAAGAAGAGAATATCTAGTCAGTCAAATCCATTGAATTTTTCATCCAATTTCAATTGAATTTTTTCATTGAGTTCAAAAGGTCAAAAACTGGAAGCATGCAACAGATTGTAAAAAAACGTGTGAAAGATTCTGACATCACATTATAGGTGAAACAATGTTTCTTGCAACACCCACACATGGAGGACTATGTTGGGTAAATGTGGTGAAGCTGATTTTATTTTATCCATCTTGATGTGTTTGAGATAGCTTCACAATAAAATTCCTATTTTAAGTGTGAATTAGGATGAATATCATTAAAATTTTATGCTGGTTAAAGATTACGAAGGCAAACCTTCATCTCGGTGTACATTTTTGTTTGTTTTTTTCTCGTGCATTATTAGTTTAAGAATATCGTTTCAAAAAATAACCAAGACATTGCCAACCAAGACATCAGTTTCACTGGAATTATTTCAGAGACTGCAACAATTTTGTTAGGGTTGGTTTTGCGGTGCCTGTCACATACTATTAATTTGTTGCTCTTATTATCTGCCAGCTTGCAAAGCAACTTCAGTGTTTCTGTATTTAACAGACTTTGTATTAATTGAAATTCTTTTGTAAATATGACATTTTGTGCTGATTGATTGCAAAAAATGTGTTCAATTTTGACAAAAAAAAGCAAAAAAGCAAACAATATTGCTTCTAATACATATGAACATCTTGGCAGTGGTGTCCCCCTTCTTTAATTGGCTGTCTCAACAACCCTCTCCTCAACTACGTGGACTCTGATGAAGTATTAGTCTCTGTTTCGGCTCCTTTAATTGCGTTTCCTGTGATTAAGCAACTGGATAGACATAGGCCCCTTGCCTAGTTTAGTGGGAATTTTCTCTCCCATAGTTGTACTCAAAAATGTACCATTTAAAAATGAGCTGAAGACGACCGTGGCTATTTGTCATCTTTCCAACAGTGCCGATAGCATTACTCAGCTTTGTTTGCATCTGTGACACTTACCTTTGCATACAGTCAAAGCTTTTTTCTCCAGTGGAATCAAAGATATAGTGACAGTACTTAGGGTGTTTTTCCCATGAAACTCTGTCTGATATTTCTACAATCAAATGGAACCAAGGGAGGCTTTTACCTTAGAACTCTTTCTCAGTTGGAAATTGACCAATTTTCTTTCTTTGGATAATACAATACTTCAGACCTGATTCATGAATGGCATCTGTCGTGCATGTTGCTGTAACTGGCCTTTGCATACCAGTAGCCATTTTTGAACAAGTTCTATATACAGAATTGTATTAAAGTTAAAGAAATTGTTATTTATGTTGCTTAGGAAGGTGATGAATGTGCTTACTTATACCAAGAATGCTTTGTTTCACTTTTAATCTTGAGAATTTTGAAATTTGAGAGTGTGATTTTTTCCTGAAATTTCTTATAAACTTCTAAATTTGTAAAGATTCCCAGCAAATTTTCAAATTGATATAAAGAAATTGAAAGTAAACTTTGCAATATTATTTAAAATTTTGTTTTAGTTTTTTTTTGCAAAATGATATTTTTGCAATCAAATGACATTTGGTAAAAATTGTTTACACATGCCAAATTGTTTTGCTAGGAACGTGGAAATTTTCCTCAAAATTAATGAAATGTTTTGTGGTGGTTGTGAAAAAAAGTTAGAATTAAGTCATTTTCTGGTCATTCTTTACTCTCCAAGTAATTTTCATCACCTTCCTGAGTCAAGTTTAACAAAGTTCTTTGACTAAAATTATCGTCAGGTTAAAAAAGAAAAAGAAAGATGTTTGGCTGCTACATGATTGATTTGTTTGGTTTCTGATGCTGTGGACTGAATTAATTTTCTTCCATTTCAACACAAAAAAAATTCTCAGCAGCCATGTTCTTTCTGTTCAATTGTGCAAAGAGAAATATCTTGCAATGTTTGCCTGTTTCATGTTATTGCACAATTGTTTATCTCTTTAAGTGTAATGCTTGCCTTTATCAGAAAAGATCTAAGTAGTCTCTTGCTGTCAGTAAGAACTGTTGCCTTCCAACTGTTTGACACCAGTTGTTCAACTTTGTTTTTAATGGACAGGCCTGGTGTTAGATTGTTAGACAGGCAGTGTTTGTACTGATTGCTTGATGAATACAGCTTTTGTTGGGTTATACCCTCCGTGTCTACAAAAGCAATGTTCATTTCACAGCCATGTTGTTCTCTTTTATAATGACTCACACATACAAAGGTGGTTCTTTTCAAAAACTTTATTTGAATTGTACTATTACAGTTGATGTTTGAAATAAAAATTTTTACAATTTTAAAAAGACTCCTTTTTGTTTAATTATTCAATTCCCATGGGAATTCCCCTATATATACAAATAAACTGCCCCGGCTGACTCCCCAAGTGCTACTCCTACTATAAGTAGAAGTAGCACTCAGAGAGTCAGCCGGGGCAGTAAAGAGAACCACCAACTTCGACAATTGTGAAGTTGCTGTCCTCAGAGAGCAACCTTATACCTAACTAAATATAACAATAACAACAACAACATAACAATTTAATCATGCAAATTTTAACATGCAAATTTTAACATGCAAATTTGAAATCCACATCCCCTGAAATTACCAATGCCAAACTGACAGCATGCAGACCCATACTGCCCAACTAGTTCCTAGCAACTGCCTCAAACTGCCTCAGCTGCCTCATCTGCCTCATCTGCCTCATCTGCCTCATCTGCCTCATCTGCCTCATCTGCCTCTACTTTCCTTCGTTCGTTTCTCACACACTACCACAAACACACACCAACAGTCACACTTTCACCTGCCGTCCCCCATCCCCCTACCCCCACCCCAACCGAATTTTAAATTTCTTTTTGAAAATGAACGAAACATCTTGGATCGTTCACGGATAATTTTACGTCAAAATAAATTTGCCAAAACAGACAAGTTTTCCCTTTTTTCTTCATTTTAGTTGTAAAATAACTCAAAAAGTTTTCATCCTGAACCCTTTCCTACACTGCACACAACGCTCCACCCACGTTTACATGTAAATTACAGTAATAAAAATAAAGAAAATAAAATAAATTACGTTATGCTATATTTACCTTAAAAATTACAGTAATAAAAAACAAAAAATAAATATATATAAATTACATTATACTACATCTACTTAACCCACCTAAATACTAAAAATTTAACAAGTGCCAAAAAGTTAACCTAATATGTCACTGGCCCAGGGTCAACTGTCCTACACTTAAAGAGGCCGAAACGCATTAAAGGGTAACACGGTTGCTCTCTAAGGTGATACATTTACTAGATCAAAGAGGATTTCTATTTGATGAAAGTTATTACTTAATTACTCAACATAAAAGTCAACTCCCTCATGGATTTTGTCTTTTCAGGTGTTGCAAATTCGAAAACCTTACCAATTTTACTACTGAGATAATGCAGCTTATCAGGTTTAACCACAGTAAACTGGTGAATTTTGATTATCTTTTTTTAAATGTGAAAACTGAAAAGCACCTTGTTTGTTTTTAAAAAAGATAGAGGATGTATTTTCTGAAACTTATTTTGAGCAACAGAAGTGTGTGTTGCTGAGGTTGTGTCTTAAAAAACCAAGCCAAAGTGTGTACCTGAGTAGCTCAGTGAGTCTTGGAATGCCAAGTGAAAACATTCACCGTATTGCAAACTCTCACTTAAAACAGGAATTTGTGAGGGAGTTGACTTTGTCCATACAGCCATAGCATATTAGTGTCTTTCATGTAGAGGCAAGTGGTCCATACAACAAAAAATTTGCCCACAGATTTGACTTGGGGACAAACTTTTGCTTATTTGGACCAACCTATTATGCTAAACAGCTTATACTATGCTGAATTTTTTTGGTCCATATCATTAGTGGACCAATGAATTTTATTATTTAGTAGGATTTCAATTTGGTAAACATGATTATGTTGCACTAGCTCTTGCAATCAATTTTAGCATGATGCTTGAAATATGGAAAACCAACTTAAGCAAACAGATGTAAAAATTCAAAAGAAACAATATGTAATGGTTTTGAAATTGAAAAGTAATGTGCAGAATTGCCATATTTTTGCTCAATTCATAAATTTTGGAAAAGAAACCATTAAAATTATTTTGATACTGTACAATGCTTTATCACAACTGGAGAGCTTGAGTTTTGTGTAGAAAATGACTAAGTGTTGGCTGGAGTATTTTCAATATTTTTCTGCTATGCACGACCAACAGGCTTATTTCCATTCCATATAGCACATGAAAGACATACCAATAGACTTTGGCTGCATATCATTTTATCTAGCTTACTTTCTTAGGATAATGGCATGGTTACAATCTGTTTCTTTTTTTTTTTTAATTTTTTTGTTTTAATTACAATTTTTCAGTCCATTAGGGCTGGTTTATGTACAAAAAAAAATTCCAAATTGTTCTCAGTCATATTCATAAACTTTTTAGAATGATTCAATTGAAATCAACTTACCCAACTGGAGATATTTCTCTTCATAATCATGAAGGTATGTTGCTATTTTATTTGAGAAAATTAATTGAAGAGCCAAAAGTGGACATATCATCATTCCTTTGGTGTCCTGTCTTCTGATGCTTTGTTTTTGTGTTTTTGGGGGTTTTTTTAACAAAGTGAGTTTTTCTCAATTTGCTTTTATTAATGGTTAATTACAAACAAAGGTTTAAACCAATCTGAAAATAATGTTTCTAACCGTACCATACCCTAAGGAAAAGCATTCACTGGATATATCCATGTACTTCCATACTAACTTACACTCCAGGTTATTCTATTTGACGATGAAAATACATCATGGAAAGCATTATAATACTTTTTGTTGTTTTTTTTTTCAGAAATCTACCAAAATTAAACTTGTTGTTTCATCAAAAACCGGTTGTTTTTTTGTCAACATGGTATCCTCAAAAATACTTGCTGTATAGTTAGAAATGAGATGTTCAGAAAATATTTTTTAGCTTTTATCATGTAATGTTTTGGGATTGTTTTTGCATTTTATTTTTGTTGTATTTTAAAATATAACTGAACTGTATGTAATGGGTGAGTAACTTAGTATGAGAGTTTGAACATGGATATATTGTGGAAGTGGATATCAAGCAAATTGGACAGCTGGTTTCAAACAGTCTTGTAGAGTTCAAAGCATCATCCTTATTTAATTCACAGTGATAGTCCTATAAATGCTTGCCATCCATTAATCTGTTATAACCATTTTGTTTTTAGAATTCTGTGGAAAAAAAAGGTTTTAAGGAAAACCTCTGAAGGTTACTTTCACCAACAAAGTAAGGAATCCTCTTTGATCTCACTAAAATGTATCAGCTATTGCACTAAATTACAGTAAGGAACTCACAGTCATTGGTGATTTATCTTGTAAGGACTTGCTCTATTAGTCTTGGGGTCCATTCATCCACTGTAACAGGGGTAAAACTTCCAGGTCGATTGGTTGTCTTTTGGTCTCTTTGAGTAGGCTTTGAATCTGAAAAGATGAGGTGAAAATTTTGATTAGAATTATTTTCAAGATAAAGTTGAGAAAAACTAATGTATTGTGCTTGTAAAAAGGTGAAACTTCTGTCTGGTGGCCAAGACAAAAATGAATGTAATGGTTCTTGGTTTCATATTAACTAGAGAAATAATGGGAGCTATGTGTTGTGGTTAATGTTAAGTACACTGCAGTCATGGTGATCTCCTAGGCCATAGCAATTCCTTGAAAGATGCCCGTATGGTACAAATGTTGCTTTTTAATTTATTTTAAATTTCATGCAAGCTCTTTAACACAAAATCATCTTCTGAACTCCAATTTTGATGGGTTTTTTATTCATAAAATGTCTTCCTTTGCACACCTAAGTTCAAATTAACCGACCAATCTCATATCAAGACATTTCTTTTTAATGTGAGAATATCTTGACCAATTACATGCTGGTCTGTGCACGGCACTATGCCACATTTTAGCGATAAAGGTCTGTACCGTAGTCTTGACTTATTGTTGCTACTATCTAAACATCTTCCAAGACATCCCAGAAAATTAGAGTTTTTAGATACCAATACCAGTACGTAGAATGCGTTTTTTCTGTATTTTATTAGTCAAGGAAAATGGTACCTACTCCCAAATGTTGTCATTACTGATATGCAAGAACTCTTCTTTCAGTCATTTCAAGTTTCAAATTGCTGCACTTTCTAACCTGGTTAGTAAAATTCTCAGACTCCTACACTTTCCATAGATTAGATTAATAAAACCATTGCCAGCTGAGAATTTTTGAAGGTAAAAAGTAAATTCTGAAGCACAACTTCTTGTAAACCCATGATTAGAGTAAAAATAAGACAATAGAAATGGTAAAGGTAATATTTTAGCTCTGTCACAAAGAGATTATCTAAGCTTTGCTAAAATTACGAGCAAGCCATTAACCCTATACACACTAATACACGCAGATGATGTCATGGAAAAAAGCTGTTAAATAAAAGAAAGTAATCATGCCAGTGGATGCATTCTGACAGATTAGATGATCATTGTTCAAGGAATAAGTTAAGCTCTTTGGCTGCTTTCAGCCTATTGTTCAACTTTAGCCTTTTAACTCTTAGAAATACTTCCTCTTAGGACAATAATAAATTATAATTATTATTTCTGAGTTAACTATCTTGAAGTAATTAATTATTAGATTTCCATGAGTAAGAAAAGTAATGTATTTGAGACAGGAAATGGATGATTCTTAAGGTTTTCAAATAGGTTGCATCAAGTCAGCAGATCTTTGACTCTGTAGCAATGAGGAAAGAGATTGGTGGTGGGTGTTAATTTTTTAACCTTTTTGCAACAAATCTTGAATTAAATCATTATTTTATCTCACAATTTTCTCTCATCTGTATGTCCCACATCAGGATAACGGCTTGCTTGTAGAGTCAAAATATTACCTTTGCCCTGCCTATTCTCTCATTTTATAACTCCAATCTTAAGTTTACAGCAAGTTCTTTGGAATTTGCTGTGTTTTTAAACAGTGGGTTAGGTCAACTTTTTCTTAAAGCATTCCTAATAGAAGAGTGACATTGGAAGATCGAGGAAAGGCGGCCAGGGTTATACGTAACCAACAAAGAATAGGTGTTCTCTGACCAAAATGGTTTTTATTGCGAGCTTTCGACTGTCAGTCTACGGTCTTCAATGGGTGAATTATAATGAGGTTACAAGTGTGGTTCCTATTTAAATATACAAAGCTATAAGCATCAGTCTAAAAATAAGCATGACAAGCCAAGAACAAAGTGGTGCCGACAAATATTATCTCTTCATTAAGATAGAGTATTGTCCTGGTAGGGGTTTAGAGTTGTTGTCAGCTTCTTTGATGGAGGCAGTGTGCCATGATTCTAGTGTTTTTCTGATTCTATAGTTTCCCCTATCTATAATTCCAGCATTATCCACGTCTATATGATGGTCGAGTTTCCATGTGTGGTTAGCAATACTAGAGCTTTGGGCAAAAGTTTTTGTTTTTTTATGTGTTCCTTTATCCATGTACTGAATGCCCTCCCAGTTTCTCCAACATAATCCCAATTGCACTCAGTGCAAGTTATCTGGTAAACAAAGTTCTTTTGTTCTTCTGTTGGTATATGAAATGTCAGTGAACCTTCACCTTGCAGCGAGTGCGATTGGAATTATGTTGGAGAAACTGGGAGGGCATTCAGTACATGGATAAAGGAACATATTAAAAACATAAAAACTTTTATGCAGGGCTCTAATATCACCAACCATGCATGGAAACTTGACCATCATGTAGACATTGATAATGCAAGAATTACAGATAAGGGAAACTATAGAATCAGAAAAACACTAGAGTCATGGCACACTGCCTCCATCAAAGAAGCTGACAACAACTCTAAACTGCTACCAGGACAGTACTCTATCTTAATGAAGAGATAATATTTGTCGGCACTACTTTGTTCTTTGCTCATCCCACTTATTTTAGACTGACACTTATAGCTTTGTATATTTAAATAGGAACCACACTTGTAACCTCATTATCATTCACCCATTGAATGCTGTAGACCGACAGTTGAAAACATGCAATAAAACCCATTTTGGTCAGAGAACGGCTATTGTTTGTTAGTCAGAACTTTGACAGTTATGCATATTTGTGTTCTGTATCAGCCAAGGATACCAGCGGTGATCCAAAACATTCTTATAATCAGTATTGAAGGCAGCCTCCTTTCATTTGTCCACAAGAAATGGATCAGATTGGCTTATGTTCATTTAATGCTTCTTTATACTCAATTCACTTTTTTTCACCACTGCACTTTGCTGATTAGTTTTGTCCTGCTTCTTCTCGTGAGCCCATATCTATGTTATCACATGCTGTCAACTGGATGGCAAGGAGCACAGACACATGTTAAGCAATTTTGTCCAATTACATCATTGATGCTGGGAAATTGACATTCATGAAGTTGGGGTACCATACTTAATTTGTGGTATTAAATAGGATTGGATTTTAAAACTTTTAGTCAGCTTGCTATGGCCTTCTTATCATGACATACAGTATTTTTATGATGTGGTAATGATTCATTGTGTGCATGGCTGTGTTATGGTAATAACTGTTTTTAAGAAACTCACCATTTGTCATCTTCCATTGACGAAGGTTCTTGATTGTTCAGAATTTCAGTGTGGCTTGCTTATTTCAGACATCTCATTGACTTTGATGAAGAATCTGTTAAAACAATTAATGAAAAGTTTAGAATTATATTTTTAGCAACTGGTATCGAATTGGGTTGGATTTTAAAACATTCACTCATCTCTCCATGGCCTTCTTATCACGACATGCAGTATTTTACGATGTGGTGATGAATGTATTTGTGGCTGTCTTGTGGTAATAATGACTCTTTTTAAGAAACTCACCATTTGCCTAATTCCACAGCAGAAGGTTCTTGATTCTTCAAAATTTGGGTGTAACTTGCTACTTTCAGATACCTCAGTGACTTTGATAATCAATCTGTTAAAAAAAGTGATAAAAGGGTTAGAATTTTTTTATTTTTACACAAAATATAAGTAACATTTTGCTTGTGTTATATAATGTTACCAATTGTATTGGTATCTAGTAGGATTGGATTTTAATACTTTCAGTCATCTCTCGATGGCATACAATAGATTTATGAAGTGATGATGAATTTATGGGTGGCCAGTCTTGAGGTAATAAGAGTTGCTCTTAAGAAACTTACCAATTGGTCAGCTTCCACTGCAGAAGGTTCTTGTTTCTTTGAAATTTGGGTGTGGCTTGCTCATTTCAGACATCTCCTGGACTTTGATGAATAATCTGTTAAAAAATTAATGAAAAGCTTAGAATTGTATTTTTTACATAAAATATAAGTGTTATTGTATTTTGATTGTATTATAGTATGTTACCATTGTATAATATTACCAGTTATACTATTGTATTGGTATCCAGTAGGATTGGATTTTAATACTTTCAGTCATCTCTCCATGGCATACAATATTTTTATGATGTGGTGATGAATGTGTGGGTGGCCAGGCTTGAGATAATAAGAGTTGTTCTTGAGAAACTTACCAATTGGTTGGCTTCCACTGCGGAAGGTTCTTGTTTCTTTGAAATTTGGGCATGGCTTGGTAATTTCAGAAAGCTCTTTTTTTAACAAGGATTTTAGTCTTTCTTCTTCATTCTGTCATACTTTGGGAAAACTGTTTGGTGTGCTTTAAAAAATCTGTGAAAACAATTATAAATGGATAGGAATGAGCTTGGTTAAGCCAGAAGGAGGCTAATGAAAAGCAGGATTGAAGTGGATAAAAATATGGAAGTAGTTAAATTAAACAGAATGGGAAGAATGGAAGTAGAAATGAATGGGAAGTAGGATGCTGGACACTTTGGGGAACCGGGGGGGAGAAAGTTTGTTGCTGAAGTGAAGTGTTTATGCATAATTAATTAGGTTAGTCAAACTGTTTAACTTGGCCTAAAGGAAAATTAAACGATCTATACTTCTGAAAAAGCAATCCCACCAGGACTACCTTACTTACAGCGTTGTAAAAATGTGATTCCCTAGTCTTTTCTTGCAATTAAAAGCTCTTCCCCCAATCTTTCGGAATTTCAAGGACGCCATCTTGCCTTCGGCCACATGGTTTGTATTTCAGGCAATTTTTGACGAAGTCTTTGTACCAAACTTTCTCCAAATGTCTACTTTGGCATTCTGGATGTAGCAGAATTTCACAGAGGAAGTGTGGAGATGTCCGATATAGTTTTATGGCCATATTTTCGCTTGAAACGAGCCATTCCGGATCTCTTCGTCAAAGCGTTCACTCGACACGTGTACATCAAGCTTAGTGACCTTTCCGTCCAGTTCGTTCTCTTGCGCATAATTGTAGTATTTAGCCGTTTAGCTTAGCGTTGGTTAGAAACTTCAAATAACGTTTTAAAATACTTTTTGAGCAAGTACAGTTGTAATATTTGACGATAATGAAGCTGTGTTAGTTTTTATTCTTAATCTAATTCTTGTTTCTTCAAAATAGTCGTTTTATTTGAGTGTTTTTGCTAATTTTTTTTTTTCGTTCTGTGCTTTGCTAAAGAAAACAATAGTACAATTAGATGATTGCTTTCATCGAATACCACAATGGCTTAGTGGACAGACCCCGTAGCGGGCGTTCAAGCGCCCCTAGGATCGAAGCGCCGCGGTGACGTTAGCGTTGGCGCTAAGTACCAAAGTCAGAAGTACAAAGAAGAATGGAAAAGGAAGAGGAGGCAGAAGAGAAAGCGGAAAAAAGGAAGAAATTTTTATAAAACCTTTGAAAAAATTTGACTTATAACCCTTTGCTTGTCAACGTCTATTTCGGGTTCTCCTCTGCTCACCACTGTCATGCTGTCGCCTCTACGACCTAGTGGTGTGGCGCGCGCGTTACTGAAGTCCTAAGATGTCTGCCCTCGACTCGCGGAGTGATAGTTGCGATGGCGTGTTGGTAATGCAGTCTTGTAATATCGTCTATGTCAAGTAGGTTGCTTACTTCCATCTCAATCCAAGCTGTTTATGTACGAAGCAAATTGTTTTGTTCCAAATATTGTGGGACATGTGTCGATCGACATTTGTGAAATAAACTTTTTGTGTTATTGCTAATGATCAATGCCGTTAGTTATGTGTTATGTTGGATAGCCCTGGGTGAACGTGAAAGCCTCTGAAACTTTGGTCGCGAGTTCGATTCTTTGGTGCATTAGATTTTTCCCCCTTTCGTCCTTCTCGCTTGTGGAAGGTGTCAGTAAAACGATAAAGACATTGCTCTAGTAATAACCTTTACTAAAGCTTCGATAAAAGCTTTTACGAATTTTAATACTTGAATGTTGATGTTCATTGAAGCATACTATAAATTCGGCTACGCCTTGACGATATATTGTGGGACATTTTGTATTAATTATTGTTAATATTTTTATTCATGGCGGACACCCATGTGAGAGTTGAACGAGAGTTCTCTTTGCACTCCCAGTTTTGTTAGATACTTCTTGTTAAAGGCAGAAGCCGTTTTGTTCGTCTTTGGAGATTTGGTGTTCATTCAAGCATGCGATAAATCCAGGAACACGTCGACGATATATTGTGGGACACAAGAGACATTCCTTTACAGAATATGACCGTTCAAAATTTGATGTTCATTGAAGGATACTGTTAAATCCAGCTACACGTCGACGATATATTGTACCAGGAACACTTATTTGTAGAATATAAACGTTTGAAGTGTGGTGTTCATTGGAGCATAGTATAAAGTCCAGCTACACCTTGACGATATATTGTGGGATGTACTGAATTGTTAATATTTTTATTAATGGCATACATCCATAGAAGAGTTTGAAAAGAGTTCTTTTAGCACTTAGTGTGAGATTAACTACGTCTTGCATTTCTAGTTATGTAAGATGCCTCTTGTTTAATAGTTGATGTTCATTGAAGTATACTATAAAATCCAGCTACACCTCGACGATATAATATGGGACATTCTGAATTAATTGTAGTTAATATTTTTATTAATGGCGAACACTCATACGAGAGTTTAACGAGAGTTCTTTTGAACTTAGTTTGAAAGGTTACTTGGACATACAAACATACAGAGGATTAACTGTCTTGCACTCAACTTGTTATGAACTTGTTAGATGATTCTTGTTTAATTTAGCACCTCCTTAGTTTTAACATCACTTTAGTTTGGGGCCTCCCTTATTTCGGTGCCTCCTTATTTAGATGTCCCCTCATTTAGGCACCCTCTTATTTTGGTGCCCTCTTATTTCGGTGCGCCCTTATTTAGGTGTCCCGTTATTTCTGTGCACTCTTATTTCTGTGCCCCCTTATTTCGGTGCTTTTTTATTTCGGTTCCTCCTTGTTTAGGTGTCCCCTTGTTTAGGCACCCTTGTTATTTTAATGCTCTCTTATTTCGGTGCGCATTTATTTCGGTGTCCCGTTATTTTTGTGGACCCTTATTGCTGTGCCCTCTTATTTTGGTGCCTTCTTATTCTAGCGTCGTCTTATTTAGGCACTCTTATTTTGGTGTCCCGTTATTTCGGTGCCTTTTTATTTAGGTGTCTCCTTATTTAGGCGTCTTTTTATTTAGGCACCCTCTTATTATAATGCTCTCTTATTTCGGTGCACCCTTATTTCGGTGCCTTCTTATTCTAGCCTCCTCTTATTTAAGCACTCTTATTTTGGTGCCCCTTTATTTCGGTGCCTCCTTATTTAGGTGTCCCCTTATTTAAGCACCCTCTTATTATAATGCTCTCTTATTTCGGTGCGCCCTTATTTCGGTGCCCCATTATTTCGGTGCACCCTTATTTCTGTGCCCTCTTATTTCTGTATAAAACAAAACATAATCCGAAGCTCAGCATCTTGAGAAATCCAAGATATGGATTGAAACAAGACGAGAAATGAGTTTGTGATATTTCGATTTTATTACAAAATCATCGTCAGACTAACTAATTACAAATACGCAGTGTCTTATATAAGGTCTGCAGTGACATCATACGGGAGGAATTCACATCTCAGCCGACAGCAACTGACAAGGAGTGATTTATGTGGAGGCGTGTACGTGTTGTGACAGGAAGAAAGATGACCAGATGAGAACGTTAAGGAAAAAGCATAAGTTCTTTGCTGGCTTTGAGACCTGTATTCAGCGCAGGTGACTTATGTTTAATATAAAGAGCTTCAAGAAATAAAAGGAAGTTAGATGTTCGAGGATTGGGAGAGTGAACAATTCGAGAGTTATTGATGATGAGATTCGAAATAAAAATAGAAACATCGTCTGAGTCAGTTGTTTTGTCGTTAAGGCGGTCAAAGAGATGATGCATGTCGAAATAACTGCGGAAACGTTCGGCATATTGTCGACATGCATCATCTCTTTGACCGCCTTAACGACAAAACAACTGACTCAGACGATGTTTCTATTTTTATTTCGAATCTCATCATCAATAACTCTCGAATTGTTCACTCTCCCAATCCTCGAACATCTAACTTCCTTTTATTTCTTGAAGCTCTTTATATTAAACATAAGTCGCCTGCGCTGAATACAGGTCTCAAAGCCAGCAAAGAACTTATGCTTTTTCCTTAACGTTCTCATCTGGTCATCTTTCTTCCTGTCACAACACGTACACGCCTCCACATAAATCACTCCTTGTCAGTTGCTGTCGGCTGAGATGTGAATTCCTCCCGTAGATGTCACTGTAGACCTTATATAAGACACTGCGTATTTGTAATTAGTTAGTCTGACGATGATTTTGTAATAAAATCGAAATATCACAAACTCATTTCTCGTCTTGTTTCAATCCATATCTTGGATTTCTCAAGATGCTGATCTTCGGATTATGGTTTTGTTTTATATTTCTTATTTCTGTGCCCCTTAATTTCGGTGCCCCCTAATTCTGGTGCCCTCTTCTATAAGCACTCTTATTTTGGTGTCCCCTTATTTCGGTTTCTCCTTATTTAGGTGTTCCCTTATTTAGGCACCCTCTTATTTTAATACTCTCTTATTTCGGTGCGCCGTTATTTAGGTGTCCTGTTATTTCTGTGCCCTCTTATTTCGGTGCCCCTTTATTTCTGTGCCGCCTTATTCTAGCGTCCTCTTATTTTGGCACTTGTTTTTGTGCCCCTTTTATTTAGGTGCCTTTTTATTGAAGGGGACATCTAAATAAGGTTTGTCCTTATTTAGGTGTCCCCTTATTTAGGCACCCTCTTATTTTAATGCTCACTTGTTTCAATGCGCCCTTATTTAGGTGTCTTGTTATTTCTGTACCCTCTTATTTCGGTGCCCCTTTATTTCTGTGCCGCCTTATTCTAGCGTCCTCTTATTTAGGCACTTATTTTGGTGTCCCTTTTATTTCGATGCCTTTTTATTTAAGAGGACACCTAAATAAGGTTTCTCCTTATTTAGGTGTCCTCTTATTTAGGCACCGTCTTATTTTAATGCTCTCTTATTTCGGTGCGCCCTTTTTTCTGTGCCCTCTTATTTCGGTGCCCTTTTACTTCGGTGCCCCTATATGCTAGCATCCTCTTATTTCTGTGTACTCTTATTTTTGTGCCCCCTTATTTCGATGCCTTTTTATTTAGGTTCCTCTTTATTTAGGTGTCCTCTTATTTGGCCACCCTATTATTATAATGCTTTCTTATTTCGGTGCGCCCTTATTTCGGTGCTCTCTTATTTTTGTGCGCTCTTATTTCTGTGCCCTCTTATTTCGATGCCCCTTTATTTCGGTGCTGCCTTTTTCTGACGCCCTCTAATTTAGGCACTCTTATTTTGGTGCTCTCTTATTATGGTGCCCCCTTATTTCGGTGCGCCCATATTTCGGTGCCTCTATATTTAGGTGTCCCGTTATTTAGGCACCGTCTTATTTCGGTGCCCTCTTGTTTCGGTGCGCCCTTATTTCTTTGCCCTCTTATTTCAATGCCCCTTTATTTCGTGGCCCCCTCATTCTGGCGCCCCTTTATTTACGCACTCTTATTCTGGTGCCCTCTTATTGTGGTGCCCCCTTATTTAGGCAACCTTATTTTGGTACTCTTATTTCGGTGGCCCGTTATTTCGGTGTCCCCTTTATTCGATGCTCCCTTATTTCGGTGCCTCTTTATGTAGGTGTCCCTTATTTCGGTGCCTCCTTATTTAGGTGTCCCGTTATTTCGGTGCCCCCTTATTTCTGTGCTCTTTTATTTCGGTGCCGCATTATCCTGGAGTCCCCTTATTTAGGCACTTTTATTATCGTGCTTTCTTATTGTGGTGCTCCCTTACTTCGGTGGGCCCTTATTTAGGTGCCTCCTTATTTAGGTATCCTCTTATTTAGGCACTCTTATTTTTGTGTCCCCTTATTTTGGTGCCTCTTTAAGTGTCCCCTTATTTAGGCACCCTCTTATGATAATGCTCTCTTATTTCGGTGCCCCATTATTTCGGTGCCCCATTATTTCGGTGCACCTTTATTTCTGTGCCCTCTCATTTCCGTGCCCCTGAATTTCGGTGCCCCCTTATTTAGATGTCCCCTCATTTAGGCACCCTCTTATTTTGGTGCCCTCTTATTTCGGTGGACCCTTATTTCTGTGCCCTCTTATTTCGGTGCTCCCTTATTCTAGCTTCCTCTTATTTAAACACTCTTATTTTGGTGCCCCCTTACTGTGGTGCCCCCTTATTTCGGTGCCTCCTTATTTAGATATCTCCTAATTTCGGCACTTTCTTATTTTAATGCTCTCTTATTTTGGTGCGCCTTATTTTGGTGCGCCTTATTTTGGTGCGCCTTATTTCGGTGCCCATTTATTTCGGTGCCTCCTTATTTAGGTGTCCCCTGATTTAGGCACCCTCTTATTTTAATGCTCTCTTATTTCGGTGCGTCCTTATTTCGGCGCCCATTATTCTGGCGCACTCTTATTTAGGCACTCTTATTTTGGTGCCCTCTAATTGTGGTGCCCCCTTATTTCGGTCTTTCCATATTTAGGTGTCCCCTTATTTGGGCACCCTCTTATTTTGATGCGCCCTAATTTCGGTGACCCCTTATTTCGGTGCTTCTTTATTTAGGTGTCCCATTATTTCGGTGCCCCCTTATTCTGGCGCACTCTTATTTATGCACACTTATTTTGGTGCCCTCTTATTGTGGTGCCCCGTTATTTCGGTGCCTCCTTATTTAGGTGTCCCGTTATTTAGGCACCCTTTTATTTTGGTTCTCTCTTATTTCGGTGCACCCTTATTTAGGTGTCCTGTTATTTCGGTGCCCCCTTATTTCTGTGCCCTCTTATTTAGGTGCCCCTATATTTCGGTACCCCCTTATTCTGGTGCCCTGTTATTTGGGCACTCCTATTTTGGTGCCCTCTTATTGTAGTGCTCCTTTATTTCGATGCCTCCTTATTTTGGTTTCCCCTTATTTAAGCATCCTGTTATTTTAATGCTGTCTTATTTCTTTGCCCGCTTATTTCGGTGCCTCCTTATTTAGGTGTCCTCTTATTTAGGCACTCTCTTATCTTGTTGCGCTCTTTTTTCAGTGCGCCCTTATTTCGGTGCTTCCTTATTTAGGTGTTCCGTCATTTCGATGCCCCCTTATTTCTGTGCCCTCTTATGTCGGTGCCCCTTATTCTGGCGCCCTCTCATTTAGGCACACTTATTTTGGTGCCCTCTTATTTTGATTGGCCCTTATTTAGGTGTCCCGTTATTTCGGTGCCTCCTTATTTCTGTGCCAATTTATTTCGGTGCCCCCTTATTCCGGCGCCCTCTTATTTTGGCACTCTTATTTTGGTGTCTTCTTATTTCGGTGCGCGCTTTTTTCGGTGCCCCCTAATTTCGCTGCACCCTTATTTCGGTGCTTTCTTATTTGGGTGTCCCGTCATTTCGGTGCCCCGTTATTTCTGTGCTCTCTTATGTCGGTGAAAGTTTACCACATTGTAAAGGAAAGCCTAAAGGTTAATCCTAAAACAGAAATCTCCCAGTCAGTGAAGAGACGCATCTAAATCAAGTCTGCAAACTTATACTTAATTTTATGAAGGGGTTTCCTCGAATTTTTATGTTGATTTTCCCCATAAATGTGACATTTAGGGGCATTATTCCGATATGTTTTTTTAAAGAACATAGTCATGATAATATACAGGTTTAAAGAGAACACTCATGATCAGTATTTAGGAAGAATTACTTAAGATGATCTGTCATGTTTGAATTCCCTCACCATCCCGTCATGTATGGACTTAAACTGAATCATTTAATTAAAAGGCATCTTTGATTTATGTAAACAATTTATTTATTATGAAAAAGTAAAAAAATTTGACGTTTATATACAGAGCATGATATAATATCTATTACATGTGGGAGTCAGACGTCTGGGGACGCTCATTGTTGTTGTTGTTGTTTACATCAGTCAAAACATGATAAATTTACAAAGATTTCTACGCTTCGTAATCTTGACTTTCCTCAATGACCGCTCCTTCTTGTAAAGAGTCCGCTTACGGTGGGCTCCTCTCAGGACGTCCAAGGCGCGGAGGTCCAGTGTAGATAGCTTCGATAAAACAGCGGCGTTCTTGAGGTTATACACTATCTAAAAGGGCCTTCGCTCGAAACGTCGAGAAGCTTGTTTTCTATATTTTAGATAGTGTATAATCTCAAGAACGCCGCTGTTCCTCTCAGGGAGGTTGTGGCAGGTCCGAGGTGGAGCCCCCCTAACTGGGGGTTACATTGGACCACGTCCATCCATCACAAGATGGGATAATCGGCGAAGCTCCTTTACCAAGGGAGTCTGAAATGAAACAAGAAACTATTATAAGTGTGTACATATATATATATATTCATATATATATATATATATGACGTCATTAGTGGACGGTTTGGTGTTGGGAAAATCGCGACATGTGGCTGATATTTAAACATCCACGTTGGAACAGTCTTGAGAAAAACCGTTTGTGGTGTTTGCTGTGGCTGACGTTTCGACGGTCTTAGCCCTGGTTAACTTCTGGGTCGATGACCGCCGCTGAGGTCATCGAAACATCAGTCTTAGCAGACACTACAACAGTCTTTCTCAAGTCTACTCCAAACTGAACGATCAATATTCTTTGCCTCATGGTACTGCAGTCCGATGGTACGGTCTTCACACTAAAGGACAAATACTTCTGGCTGAAGAAAAGCTTTCTCCCGATACCTCACTACTCATTCCTTCGTTCATTGCTTTGTGATACAATAGAAAGTCGTAGCTAAGTTACGTAAGCGTAGTTCAGTCCAACAAACGGTTATTTCTACTTGATAATTAAGCGCAAATAAATTTACAACATTTTCTCATTCCCAAATAAAGATTTTTGTCACCTTTTAATTATGGGAAGCTTTTAATTTTTAAATTTTAGAGCAAATGTGCAGTTAAAAAGATTCTGTTTTTCCCTGTAAAACTGGTATTCGAAATAAAATGAGACGGATCACCAGTCAGCACCACCACGTTGCTATAGTAACCCTCATAGACTTGGGAGGTTTGATTAAATTTAATCAGACACATACCTTATTGTTATTATAATTTATTTATTATTACTAGAACTATTGTACTTTGATATATATTACATAATATAAATATTCATATTTTTATTTATTTGCTGTTATATTTCTATAGCTTTTATTATCAATTTAATAGTAAGTTTTTGGCATGGGATATGGGTAAAAAATTCTCATGCTGAATTCTCACATTTTCTGCACGAAATACAAGTTATACAAACTTTGGATAACAACGATAACTTGTTCGACAAGTGAACACATCGGTAGAATTAGAACGAAACTCTTCAAGAAGAATCCTAAGTCCTACTTGGCAATTATTTTTGTATCCTCGTTTAAAAAAGTGAATGGCCTTTACGGAACAACTCGAATATTTGAGGAAGCTTTGTCACCGAGGTGGTGGCGGCCGAAAACACGAAAACATGGACATCGAATTTACGAATGCTTAGTTGGACTTCCTGGTTCTTTCTTATTCCGAAGTTTAATAAATGGAAATAAAAAAACAATTTGACTCCTGTCATTGCCAACGAAGTTGTTTACACCTCTTGCTGTTCATTACCAGAAAATATACTATCATTAACGTCAACCTCAAACTCATTAACGCAAAAAGACATTCATTTTATTCAATCGACATTTATTAACGCTTCTGTCGCTTTCAATTACCATTTTTTTTTGCATAGAAAGTGACATTCATTAGCGTAGATACGCAACCATTTGCATCAAGGGGCATTCTATAGCACCAACAGACGACCATTAACATCATTCTACTATACATTAGGGATAATAAAATTTCAATTACGGAAGATACTTCTTCGGTATGTTGCAAGGTCAATTTAAGGTTATATGGAATCCCGAAATGTATAAAAGATTATGGAATAAAACTATCATAATTCGTGCATAAACTGGATTCGGTTAGACAGTTCGAATCTCTTTCATTTCACCAATATTTCGATGACTGTTTGGCTGTGTAAAATGCTCTACTGACCACGTTCTGCTCTGCTGAGCCCTTTCAGAACTGTCTTAACTCACAACATTGAATTATGCTACTGAAGACACTTGTCCAGTCTTTTGCAGGTACAAAATGAAATCTTAACATGTATTTTAGTTCACAGCGCTTCGTTAACACATCGACTTTCGCGTCCCAGAGAAAAAAAACAAACTGTTTGGCGGCTAAATATAGTTTCGCGATCAATGCTTTCATGCAGTCCAGTACTGCCGTGTATTGTAAACTTGAAAATGAATGTCTTTTTGCGTTAATGAGTTTGAGGTTGGCGTTAATGATGGTATATTTCCTGGTAATGAACAGCAAAAGGTGTGAATCAAATACATTTGTTATTCTCATCAAGTCAAACAATGGTCACGTTGAACCGACTGTTTGCCAAAAATAAAAGCCCTAGTTATCAGCCAACGACATAATGAACAGTTTCTAATTTTGTCGAAAGAAAATGTCTGTTGTTCTTTGGGATTACAAACATAATTTAGTCAACATTAACCACTTATCCATTAGCAATATTCAGAAATGACTACTACCACCCTGTTATCCTTTGATGTAAAGCGTTTTTAGTCTGATTATCATAAATTAATGACGTTGGTATACTTGAGTAATTGTCAAAAACATTGAGATAAACGACAGAGAAAATATAATATATTTCGTGACAGCATTGTCTGGAAACTACAAACTATTTGATAGAAATATTAGGGATGGTACCTTAATGTTAATATCCTAGAATGTTAATATCCGAGATTTCCATGTTTATATTTTAGATTGTGAAGTCCCTTGTTCAATTTCCAACTGATAGTCAGAGTTTTCGAAGGAAGATCTGCAAACAGATTGTCTTTTAGGTCAAATCTTTTGAACCTAACAAATATACCACAGTATCCTATATTACAGGGCACAAAATTGTACCAGACAATACTATACCATATACAATACAATAGAATACTATACTATCCTATGCTATACTGTACTGTAGTGGAGGCCTCTGTAGTGGATGACTAGACTTGCTCCAAGTCTGCTTTTATCTAAGTTCCAGGCAAAACAAGACTGCACATCTAGCATGAAAAATTTTGTCAACCGTTTCAGGTCCATACCTTACTTGGGTATTTTGCTCTGGCTAACACAAGACAATTTTACTCATCAAGGGGAGACCTCTCAGACAGGAAAGAGTTAGAAACTATCTCCCTAACCCTTTTGGGTCCATGCCCTACTTTGGTATTTTACTCTGGCTAATGTCAAACAGTTTTACTTGTCAAGGGGAGATCTCTTGGACAGGGAAGGGTTAAGGTGTGAGAGGACAGAGATGAGGAGGGTCAGCCTTGTTTCACTTGCAGGAATTGTAATCTTATCAAAACACTTGGCATGAAGATTGACTAATACCTAACACGAGTAACATGATCCATCATTGTGGAGTTCATGTGCTATCAGAGTATTCAGTGGCATTTGAACTGGTAGGTGGGTAATGCCACTAACCATAACATTAAAATTCTTATCATTTAACACCACCTCATTATTCATACACGTCCACATTTCATCAACTCTATTTTTACCTCCTATATAATAGGGTCCATCTTCAAATTTCATCATTGCTACTGTAATTTACCTGTCGAAGATAGCAGACTGGCAATCAAAAGCTCGTATTCATAAAATATTTTGGTCAGAGAACGCTTTAGTTGTTATCATAAATATGTGAAGTCTCTACATGGCAGGTGTAATCACATTTTTGTCACTCCAATAATAATTTCATCCTCGCTTGATTTCATTGTATATTTGATAGAAATGGTCTTCAACAGTTCATTCCCTGTGTGACTTATTTGATCACTTAGGAATGAACACTGGGAATGAAAATAAATTTTGTGTTATCTGATTGAATCATCATTGGTTATTCCAATGCCCTGCTTCGGGTTGAAAAATCTACTGGTAAATTTGATATGTTGCAAGCAAAACAAGTCTGCTTCTCCTTGCCAACTTTGTCCACTGTGGACTAGCCCACTTGCAAGTTAACAGCACCTTTCTTCAGACTTTTTTTCCTTGCCTGGTCACTCTGAAACTCAGCCAGAGGCAGATTTTGAGCAAGTCTAATCACAAAACATAAGTGAAAATGAGATTTCTTTAATGATGCAAAATTTTCAACATTTTCAACACATGTATTTAAAGACATCTCATTTTCAGTAACTAGTGCTAATGTGTTCATTGTGCCTATTATGCAAATGATCTGCTGGGCAATAATTTTCATTTCAGTACTTTATGTGCCACCTCATACCTCAGCAATAACTATCTTGTTTGGATTTAATCCAAATAAAATTTTACAGGGCAACCATTGGCATGAATAGTTTTATTGAGACAAGTTTTATTATTTTAACTGCCAGACAGTTCTCTAGGCTAAATAAAACTAGCTGGTATTGGACCAAGCAGTTTCCCAAAGAACCACTTCGAGGATAAATGGATTTTCTCTTTCACTCTCCCCTTGATGAGTAAAATTGTCTGGAATTGGCCAGAGTGAAATGGTAGAAGTTTTATCTTGTCAGGAAAGGGTTAATTTATTTTAACAAAATGAAACATGATCATTTGCACATTTCACTGGTAAAGACAGGTTGTCAGAGGTTCAAAGAAACAAAAATGGATTTTGAGTCAGTTCATACTTTAGTTTTAATTTTGTTTGTAATCAGGATTCGGCTTCTTTCAACACCAACTGGATATAAACTGATAATCACATCACCTAAACTATTTTGCCACTGTTCTCTACAGAGGTTCAACTGATTCGTTACTCAAAGTGAGTTGAAAGTTTAAAGTCTATGTAATTGCGAATCGATTGACATTGACTATGAAAATCATTCGATAGCAATGGCCAAAGCCACAAGAATTTCAATCTAAGTCTAAAAGTCGCTGATTAATGAATATTGGCCAGGATTTCCACGTGGGAAAATTACATTATTTACCGGATAGGCGATGCAAATTATGTAGTACACCACAACAAAGAAGTTTCTAGTGCTCTTACCAGATAAAAATTGACATTCCTGGCTGTTAATTAAACGAGATCTTTGTACTAAAACGTCATCTGTCCAATCTCATCACGGTAATTCAATAACATCATCGTCCAAAACAGAGTTTATCCTCTCAACACTCCACCATCAGATAGGCTTTCGTGCAAACATTTGTACCATGTGTTGTAGTTCACCATGACCACATTTCACTACTTTCAACGTGAAGGATGTTACCGTGTGAAACTGGGCCCTAGCCTGCGGAGCGTGGTTGGAGCCTAGGAACTAACTAAAATTTGAAAAGAAAGGCTGATCAAATTTTGACAGAAAAGAATGAAAGCTAGTCCCGTTTTCGTTCGTTTTTTCGACCCAACAACACGCATTCTTTCCGTGTGTGTACATCCTACTTATTAATGTACTTGGAGAAATCCTTTTTGGCTAGATTGGAGAGGAGCCACATTGCGAGTGAGTTAAGATGGCTTGTGGAGGAAGCCAAGGACCCTTCAAGACTCAAGGCTTCTATTAAAAAATCATAAGTGTGGCTGGGGGGGGGGCATCATATCCATGGACCTACTGTACACTTGGCTCGAGGGGCATGTCAAGAAATGAACCTATAATTTGTACACGATATTCTGACATTTGAGACAACGGGGATGCTGTTCTCCCTTGAGGTCCAGTAAGAGTCATCTCTTTTGGGTCCAGTGTTACTACAGGAGGAAACCGGAGTACCCGGGGAAGACGTGCGATGTTTGGTAGAGTCAAACTGGACAACACTCTTCTCACATGTGACCAAGGTAACTTTAATCAGATGACAGCACGAAGCCTGAATCGAACCCTAGTCGCAGTGGTGAGAGACATGAGCACTACCACTGTGTCCCCATTCATATGGAAATTAGATTTGACCCAAATGCAAGTGACAAACTCTTGTAAAAGGCTCAACACTAGGCAAACAAATAATATATTTGGAAATGGCCCATTAATATTTTTGCTTATTTACAGGAATTAATCTAAGGTTTGGTTTCCTATAACTTAAATTTATATAATTTTAGATCATTAACTCTTTCCCGGTGGGTCCGAGACTTGTACATTTCACTCTGGCCAACGCTAGACGATCTTATTCGTCAAAGGGAGGGCTCCCTCAGGGAGAGAGTTAAACCGTCATGGTTTGGAAATGATGCCTCGAGAGTCTGGGAATCCATGTTCCTTATGTTTTGTAACTTGTTAATAAATATTTGGTAAAATATCCAAAGGATGATTACTGAAAATTAGTAACCATATATAATCCTATCTCTACAGACATGATGGATACCGCCACTTACCTTGTGACAATACATCATAAAGAAGTAAAAAATAAAAGCTTTTAACTGTATTGGAGATCATAATCGGATGCTTTAATGGCCACGAAGTAGAAGAACTTCATAACCTGTAGTCTCAATACAGGTACTAAATGAACTTTTGATCAGTTTGAAGTCCATTGACATCTCACGACAGATGACATGACAATATTGGAGAAAGAAAATATGATAACCCTAAAATACTCCAAAACTTTTCCAACCTTGACATGCCTTTAAAATTTTAAACTTTCGACGAATCATTGTCGGTATTCTGGTAATAGAAATTGAAACAACGTAAAAAATGAAAGCATGCGTGAAATTGTCCAAAATAACTGCTAAAATCATTTAATGCAAGCATATGTATATATGTAGAAACATATTCTCACCTTGTTTCTAATGCTTTATTATAAGTTGACAAATACTGATGAAGGAAATATCGAGTGCCCATGAACCTCTACTTTTTAAGATCAAACCGGGACCTGCTGCGAAAATGCAACTTTGGCCTTTCGGCTAGGAACCGACCCCGCGACCCCGCGACCCCGCGACCCCGCGACCCCGCGACCCCGCGACCCCGCGACCCCGCGACCCCGCGACCCCGCGACCCCGCGACCCCGCGACCCCGCGACCCCGCGACCCCGCGACCCCGCGACCCCGCGACCCCACGACCCCGCGACCTCGCGAATCTAGTGCGATCCTCTGCCAACTGAGCTACGGAAACCGTTGCCGAGAGCATGGCCACGAGTTCACTATTTATGAGGTGGACACACCGATTAAGTGAAGAGAATATTCAGAAACATTCCACTATATTTTTGGGATACATTTCGACCGCTCGATCGCTGAATTTTGTTTCCATATGATGGCTGGCGGTCGCTGATGATCGCTCTTGATCGCTGGGATAGAACATTTTCTATCCCGGCGATTGCGGGCAATCGCGATCGTTGATAATCGCTGGATCGCCGGAGAGAGTTTCCATATGATGGCCGTTGGTCGCGCTGAATCGCTGGCGATCAATAGCGATCGTGAGCGATTATACGGAAACGGGCCTTCACAAAAATGACGAAAAAACGAAGTACAGTCCCACTTTGAAAGTTTCAGCAAACCAAACGAGCTCGAAGCTTTCAATGTTATGAAAATGTGAAGGTGTCATTAACTCATTTATTTTATTTATTTATTTTATTTATTGATTGATTAATTTATTTCATTTATTTATTTATTTATTTATAAATTAATTTATGTATTTATTTACAAACTGCCTAGCACGTCAAGATTTGTTTTATTGTCTTATTTAGTTTTCTTTCCCATCTTCTGGCCCATACACGTGGATGCCATAAAGTCAGTCGAAATCCTTACAGGCTTTTACGGGTTTATCCCTGGATAATCAAAAGTCAACACCACCGGTCATTTGCACTGTGGAATATCAAACCACGCAAAAAATGGGCGCCAATAGACATCTCCGATCGCAAAACTAAAATGCGGCGTTATCTAAGGACGCAGTCACACGATACGACGGTTGTATACGATTGTTAGTTCTAATGTATCCGATTAACTCAATGTAGTGTTCCGGACGTACTGCTACATTAGTGAGAGGAATCGAAAGCAGGAATAAATGGATGGAATGGATCATGGAATGAAATGAATGAATAGAATAAATAAATGAATAGAATGGATGAGTGGAATAAATGAATGGAATGAATGTGCTGATAGTATGCACGAATATAACAGAATGAATGAAGAGAATAATTGAATTGGATGAATTATGGAATGAATGAATGGAATGAACGTACTGATGGTATGCGTGAATGTAGCAGAATGAATGAATAGAATAAATGAACGGAGTGAATCGATGAGTGGAATGAATGAATGAATTCATGGTATGTATAAATGTAATGGAATGAACGAATGGTATGAATGGAATAAATAAACTGGATGAATGAATAAAATGAATGGATGAATGAATGAACGAATGAATGGTATGAGTGAGTGGAATGGGATGAGTGGAATCGAATAAATGAATGGAATGAATGGATGATGGAATGAAATGAATATAATTAACGAATGAATGAATAGAAAGAAAGAATGGAATGAATTAGAGATATCAATAAGTGTAATGAAATGGAGGAATTATGGCATGTAACGAATGGAATGAAATAAAAAATTAATTAATCATTTAATCAATTAGTTTATAAATCCGTTCATTTGTGCATCCATTTGTCCGTTTATTCGTTCGCTGGTACGTTCGCTTGTCGATTCATTCATTTAATCAAACAATTCGTCCATCATCGTTCGTTCAGCAATTTAATCCGTTATGTCCTGCTTTCCTTCCACAGTCCGTATGTCTGTTTGTCTACACGCCGGTGCTCTTTGTTTATCATCTTGTTCAGTCATAATATGTCTCACTTTGCACGCCTTTCTGCTGCCAATCCCAAACAAAAATCATTTTGTTAAACGCATTAAGCTAACTTGACAACCTGTACTTACCGTATTGCTGTGTAGAAAAAGTAAGCAACGAGGAAGATGAAGCGGTTACTGACACGAGGGAAGCGGATAAGCTAACAGTCGTAGACTGGGGGAGAATTGTTGCTAGTGGTGATGTAGCTATCAGTGGTTGTGTACATGGACCCACTGCTACAGATGGTGCAACAATTATTTGAGGAGGTTCCTGCACCTTTGTTGGTTCGGCAATTGGTATAGCGACCAGAATAGGTTGAGCTCCTGAATACCCTGCTCCTCCTGGTTGACCAGTTAGTCCTTGTGTTCCTGATTTCCCACTGTCTTCCACCCCTTTGTTTGTCTCCGTTAGTTCCTGTGGCGTTGTTCCATAGTTCCGTTGTTCTGTTGTTCCATGTAAATCACATGGTTCTGAACTGTTGTAAGTGAACTCATCAAGGTTTTCCCAACCAAACCTTTTCAGTAATCTTGTCGCCGTGATATAAGACAAGTTTGCAAAGCAGGACGAAGGAATTTTTCCTAAAGAGAATAAAATTAGTCAGTGGTATTTCAAGACTTTCTTTCAGTAGAGGAGATTATATACAACCTCAGTTTTAAGATTATCGACATATTCAAGCCGCGTTCTAGAAATTTCGATGTGGTGCAGTCAAGACGTTATGCGAAGTAAATTACTAGAAAATTAGGCACGAGGGCTCACTTCTTCAGAAAATATTGAAATTTTCGCAATAGAGAAAGGTGTTTGGATGTACTTAGCTAGCTTCAAGGAAATTCATGCATTGGTGAAGAGAGTCAGAATGAACTAAATACTGCGCAGAGGAGGAAACATTGTTGTGGAAACAGTATCTCCCTGTAACGTTTACAATAAAATGGCTAAACGAGGAAACGCTCAGTGAAGAACAATCATGAACGGTGTACGTTGACTGGATCGTAGTTCCCATCTCTATTGTCAAGAAAAAGAAAAGCTTCCAGGTGAAGCTTAAGTATTTAGTCAACACTGTTTCTAAATCAAACTGATGTTTTGGAGTGTGGGAGCTTGAAGATATTCAGGGATGTCCGTTGGACGTTCATCAACCTCAAATTAACCTCACGAATCGTTTTTCTGAGGTTAGTTTGAACTGTTATTCAAGTGAGCAAAGGTAGAAAGAATGTTCAATGAGGTTGATAAGTAATGTTCACAACATGAGCGGCCATGTTGTATTGAATAGACAATCACGAGTCGAAGGTGAGTGGTTTAATATTGAATACAACACGGACGCGAATGTTGCAAACAACTTACGAAAGGAAAACATGGCAAAGATTTCAACGGTTTTAGCCGAGAAAATAGAACAAAGAGTTCATGAAAAGCAGTGTAACATAGTAACTAGTGGTTGTATCGCATTTACAACAACTGATTAAACTTTAAATTCTTTTGTTTTTTCTTCATGAACTCTTAATGATTTTTATAAGTTATTTATCAACGTCGGGAGAAAAAAAAAACCCAGTGGTATAACATATACATCATCCAACGAACTGATACTTACTGAACGGCAGTACGTTTTCCTTGTACTCTCCTTCCACATTACCCGGGGGATAATACCTAGCTACGATGTAAAAGTTCCCCCTTGCTTGGCCTGCTTCACCAATTCCAATTAGCTGTGACGATTTCCAGACCATTTGGGTGAAGTGACCTTAAATTGAGAATAAAAATCTTGTGAACTTTTCTCAAATTCTTAACTACGCTGCTCATACGAACTTTTTAAAAAAAATGTATGAAGGGAATTGTCCAACGACATACCCGTTTCCGTAGACCACGAGGGATTATTAAAATCGTATTGATGTCTTTCGTTGTACCACGTAACACACGCATACTCACACATGAGATCGATGTTTTCAGGATTTTCAGCAGAGTATAGATTTTCGCCAAACTTCGATGAACTGTGTTTCATTTGCTAAAAATTGTAAGTTGTAGTTTTAACTGCATTGCGAAAGACGTTTAGTTTAAGTTTTAGTTCGATGGACATACGCTGAAAACTTAAAATTCTATTAAGGATTCTTTTTGCCTTCACCTCTCTCGTTCAAACAGAACATTGAGTCGGTATCAAAACTGTCAGATTTTTTATAACATCACGCGACGATGAGGCAATTGAGAATAGCGTAGACTTTGATCAGAATTGTAAATAAACGCTACAAAAGTAAATATTTACTAGTTGTTCGTTACTTTTCTGAGTTATTTACTGGTTTAATTAGTTTTTCTGTTGGAGAAACGTTTTCTGTTATCAATGGAAAAAAATTTTTAGTACAAATGAATCCCTGCCATGCACTTATTAAGCGACCACCCCTTTTAAAACGGCCAATTATTATAATCCCGGATGTATTGTCAGTATAAATATTGCATGTATAAACCCTATTTAGCGGCCACCTTTATTAAGCCATCGCAGCCACCTTTAGGCCGTCTCGATAACGGTTCTCCTCTTAGTTTTACCTCTATTAAGGCGACCTTCGGGAATTTAATAGTCGTAGTTATGCCCGATCGAGAACTGATGGTAGGCGAATGCTTCAAATAGTTGACGAATGATAAGAACATTCAAACAAACGCTTATAGTTATGTTGACTAGAACTGACAATGTTTTGATTATTTGGCAATAAACTTTAAACTGTAGTTACTGTAAATATGTAAATACAATCTAGACCGTCTCAGATTGGGAATCCGAGGACTATCTCAAGTTAAAGTCTTTATTAAGAGGTCCGTTAGATCAGTTCAAACTCAAATTCTTCTTTGAGTTTAACCATAGGATGAAATATTTCTCTCCAGTAAAGTGGTATTGACATGTAACTTCCACGCCATAGCGACCTCCTCTGCTAATACGTTTACCCTTTGCAAGTGTTTTGCCATTCTTAGCTGCTGTCTGTTATGTGCAGCAGTTGTCAAACCTATACGCGCGTTTGTTTCCAAATAAAGTGACTTTGTACCACACCTTAGGCTAGCTTGGGACAAACTCTAATTAAGCAGCCAACCGGTGTTAAGCGACCGCTGGCCATCTCCCCTGAGGGTGGGCGCTTAACAGGTGTCGAAATGTAATTCATCACTGTCCAATACGAATCAACTCTCAAGTTACTAAATACTTCCTCTGGCGTTTGAATTTCGAACTTTGGATTGACACATTTTTCGAATGCGGTAACGACGGTCAAACTAGCTAAGTGTTGGTGTCAATACAGGGACAGAAATGAGGCCGGGGACACTCGGTGAAGCATTGCATGTAATTAGTGGTGACGCCACTCTCTTCATGAAAAATGTCCACCCGTTGCAATGTGGGCCACTCACCCTCAAGAAACACGTGTCACTCTTTTTATGAAACTTGTCCACCCTTTGAACTGCGGAGGACCCCTCGAGAGCGACCCCATCATTTCAAGTTAAAAACCCTGAAAGGTAAGAAAGGTATTTATTCAAGGCTTCATGACCGTCTTGCATGTTAAAATATTTAACCTCGCCATTTCACTACGCACCACCATCCTCAAGCTTGACTTACATAGGTGACGGGTTGCAGTTTCAAGTAAACATGACGCCGTGGCACCCAATAGTGGCGCTAAAGGCGCATTCACACGTCAGATTTTTAGCCTTCGAAATGTCGTCCTGGGGTATGCAATAAGCCCAGGAAAGTCTACGCAGCAAGATTTCTGTTTATGATTCGCTGTAATTTGTCCTTGAGGCTTTCTTCAGTTTCGTGAGTTTACTGCATACATCAGGATGACAATGGGAAGACGACATGGTACCGAGTAAACAATGGTACCCTGCAGCAGGACCTTATCAACAATTTACCTGAATGACATTTAGGTAGTACGCCCAACCTTGGCTACTTTCAGCTAGTCCATCATCCCACATTAATGGCGGAGCGTCGTGGAATCGACGAAGAAGATTATGTAACTCCAAACAGAAATTCTCATAAGCTTCTTTGCCTAGTTTCACATGGGAAATATCTGGATCTGGAGCTAAGAGATTTTTACATTTAAAAAGAACAGAAACAGGAAGTTAACCACAGTGTAAGTTAATCATTAAATTGTGTATTGTGTAGAACTTGCACAGCGTACAATGATTACATGATTAACAAATCAATCCACAAGGGCGGAGACAGCTCCCAAGAAGTGATTGGGGGGGGAGGGTCTTGTGGTACTAGGACGTAACGCAGCAAAAAAGGACAATAATGTGCAGGAGGGTTTTGGAGGATATCTTTCTAACAAATATTGTAACCGAGTACATTTTGTGTTATGTCCATGGCTGCCTCACTACAATTTTAGTTTTCTTTATAAATTATTACAATTTCTTCTACGACTTTTTCCACTTGATGTAACACCAAATTTCCTTCAGATGTCAAGATTCACTAGCAGTTAAAGTGACGTTCCGCAAACTGTCGGTCGAGACCCAAAGGTGGGTGACGGAAAATATTTGGCGGGTCGCAAGAACTCTTCAGAAGATCGAAAAAATTGCCGAAAGTGACCCAGTTATATTTAAGGTATTTCTTGGCGATTTCCCAGAGATATCTAACTTAAAATACCTTCTCGGTCATAAAACAACATAAATAAATAGGATTAATCAAATCAGAACAGCTAAAAGGGAGAATACCTGCATGGGAAGGAATTTTGACAAGCAGTTTTTAGCCGTGACGATGCAACTGCTGATAAAATCAGAGCAAAAAAATTGCAGCCCGAATTGTAACAATAGAGACTACAGTAGCTCAAATTGCAATTGAATTGCTGGTAGTTAGCTCGAGCGATTTCCAATCGCGAACCGGTCTGCGATAAATTGTTACACAACCATGCATAACTTACCGAATGATGTTTGACAAATAAGTAAGAAAGAGATTGTTTTAACCACATTGGATGTCATAATCGGATACTCTCACCTTCCCTTACCAACTAAATTGTGTAATATGGAACTGCAGAGACCTGCCTAACACTTTAATCACCTGTTGTCTTATAACGCTTTCCGTTTTCATTTGTTTTTCCCCCAGTAAAAGCAGGTTTCACATTGTAGGCCACTACAAGAATAAAACAAAGATTTTATCGTGGTGACAAATTTCAGTATCGCTTCAAAAAACGTATTAACCATGGTGAATGGTTATACTGGGCAGTTCTGAAAAGAACTAAAGGAACCCACACAAAGTAAAAAAATAAATACTAAAAAGAAGCACAACTGGACTCCCTAGTATAACCATTCACCATGGTTAATACGTTTTTAAAGATATATTACAATTATACTTCGCGAATGGCTTTGCTCAGATACGGCAGAGCCCAAAAGAGCGATGCCGCAGGAGGAGGGGCTGAGAGGGCTTCGGACCTCTGCATGGGGGGACCTTAGCCTCTTCGGGAAAAAATTAAGGTTTTGTCTTACAATCCAATTTCTTCTTAACGATTTCCAAGTTCCGAATTCCGATTTCCGAGTTCCGATTTCCGAGTTCCAATTTGAGAGTTCCGATTTGCCAGTTCCAAGTTCCGATATCCCGTTCCAAGTTTCGATTTCCTGTTCCGAGTTCTGAGTTCCGATTTCCGAGCTCCCATTTCCGAGTTCCGAGTTCTGAGTTCCGAGTTCCGAGTTCCGAGTTCCGAGTTCCGAGTTCCGAGTTCCGAGTTCTGAGTTCCGAGTTCCGAGTTCCGAGTTCCGAGTTCCGAGTTCCAAGTTCCGAGTTCTGAGCTCCGAGTCGAAGCTCCGATTTCCGAGTTTCGAGGTTCAAGTTCCGAGTTCCGATTACCTAGTTACAAGTTCCGCGTTCCGCGTTCCGTTTTCCGAGTTCCGATTTCCCAGTTCCGTGTTCCGAGTTCGGAAGGCCTAGAAACTAACTAGGGGGATAAACCGAGGGTTTCAAAAGATTGAGAAGGGTTCTTTCATTATTTATTTGTACACTTTCTTAAGAATTTATTTCCAAATTCACTATCAAGACAAGGATTGTTTTATTATCTGACTTTTATTTCTCATTCTCTATCACTATCATTGTGGATACCATCAAGTCTGTCCAAACAGGCTGTTACGGATTGATCCTCGGATAATCAACAGTGAACATGACGTCATTCGGATTACACTACATATTATTACTACGGTCCAGAAGTTTTAGTTACTGCTAGTAAACTGCGAGATAGTTTCGGTATTTTTACAAATTTGCCTAAACCACGTACGAACTACATGTAACGAAGCTTTAGTTACAGCGGGGCTTTGATATGGGATAACTTACCGCAGAACATTCGTGCAACTGAATCACTCGGATTTTATAAAAGGAATATCGACCAGGTATATTATAATTGATTCGGACTCCCACACGGTAATCTTGTAAAACAGTATTATTCTTATGATTATTATCACTTTTATACTTACATTTATTATATCTTTTATTTTATATTATCTCATGTATTTTATATTATCTCTGTATTCATGTACTAAAGATTATAGTGTCTAAATAAGGTATGATAATGATGATGATGATGATGATGATGATGATGATGAAATTCTATAGGTCACTCTGACAATCACCCACAGATCGGGGGGCACCTCTTGAAGGACAGCCAGCCATTGGGGGATAAAACTCTTTAAAAGGAAAACAATCAGCTATTGGGAAGTGAAGAGTCCATTCACTTAATCGACGAACAACGAATCGTACTAACGTGCTATGCAATAGCAAAATCCAACTGAAATTTGATAAAATCGGTAACTTACCTTTCGTGAATGAAAAATGTCTTAATGTTTGGGCATCCCTCGTAGTTTCTGGAGCAGTTTCGTTAGCTTTCCTGGAGTGGGGTCGAATGCTAATAGAAAATTGAAACACATGTAATGCATCACGTGAAACAAGCGAGCAATTCTTTTTAGCCAGACAGCGAGCTATGGATGGGGAACAGAGTGCCTGCACTGTAAGCGTTGATTTTTGAACTCCCCTCATATCTTACCTGTTAGAAAAGAACCAACCAGAACCACATGGAAAAAATGATCTTAACCTAAACAGTGTGCGACACCATTTCATGCTTAAAAATGTCGAACAGGACGAACGCAGGGGAAAATATACCTCGAATTGTGCAAGATAGACATGAATTTTGCGACATTTGTGGACGAACGTGGAGAACTCAGAAGACAAAGTCACCCCTTGAGCCACTCGCAGGCACATGATTTTTCAATCATTTTGTCTGCGATAACAACTTTAGAATTTTAACATTTGTTTTTTGTTTTTTATGACTTACCGTTTGCTGCTCGAGAAGGATTACTGACTGAAAAGGGACAATAAACGACGAATAAGGTTAAAGGAATAACATTTTAAATCTTGAGTGCTTTTTCGTGACCATTCAGTCACGTAAAGGTTCACATCATCCATTCATTATCATCCATCCATCCATCAAACTGATCGTATTACAACAACAATAATCACACTTTGCACGCCTTTCTTCTCACACCTCTCAATCAAAATGATACATACAATCAAAAGCAAACATAAAAACCATAACCAGCAGACAATTTCAGTAAATAAAGAATGAAACAAAAACCCAAAAATGTCATTCTGTAGCTTGATATTCAAGTAACAACAAGAATGGACGCAGTAATTGTGGTTGCGGCGACTGCGGGCGATTGCTGGCGATCGCGATCGTTGATGATCGTCGGATCGCGGGAGAGTGCTTCCGTATGATCCGCGTCGATTGCGCTGGAGCGCTGGCGGTCAATGGCGATTGTGAGCGATTATCTGGAAACGGGCCTTTACAAAATGACGAAAAAACGAAACACAAGTCCACTTAGAAAGCTTTAGCAAACCAAACGAGCTCGTAGCTTTCAATGTTGTGAAAATGTGAAGGCGTCATTAACTGATTTATTTTATTTATTAGTTTATTAATATATTTTATTTGTTTATTTATTTATTTATTTATTTCTAAATTAGTCTATGTATTTATTTACAAACTTTCTTGCACGTCAAGAATTGTTTTATTGCCTTATTTATTTTTCTTTCCCGTCTTCTGGCCCATACACGTGGATGCCATAAAGTCGGTCGAAATCCTCACAGGCTTTTACGGGTGTATCCCTGGATAATCAAAAGTCAACACGACGTTATTTGCAGCGCGAAATATCAAACCACGCTAAAAATGGGTGCCAATGGACATCTCCGATCGCAAAACTAAAATGCGGCGTTATCTAAGGACGCAGTCACACGATACGACGGTTGTCTACGATTGTTAGTTCTGATGTATCCGATTAACTCAATGTAGTGTTCCGGACGTACTGCTACGTTAGTGAGTGAATCGAAAGCAGGAATAAATGGATGGAATGGATCATGGAATGAAATGAATGAATAGAATACATAAATGAATAGAATGGATGAATGAAATCAATAGAATGAATGTACTGATGGTATGCATGAATGTAACAGGATGAATGAATAGAATAAATGAATGGGATGAATGAATGAGTGGAATGAATGGATGGAATAAATAAACTGGATGAATGAATAAAATGAATGGATGAATGAACGAATGAATGGTATGAGTGAGTGGAATGGGATGAGTGGAATTGAATAAATGAATGGAATGAATGGATGATGGAATGAAATGAATATAATTAACGAATGAATGAATAGGAAGAAAGAATGGAATAAATTTGAGGTATCAATAAGTGTAATGAAATGAAGGAATTATGGCATGTAACGAATGGAATGAAATAAAAAATTAATTAATCATTTAATCAATTAGTTTATAAATCCGTTCATTTGTGCATCCATTTGTCCGTTTATTCGTTCGCTGGTACGTTCGCTTGTCGATTCATTCATTTAATCCAACAATTCGTCCATCATCGTTCGTTCAGCAATTTAATCCGTTATGTCCTGCTTTCCTTCCACAGTCCGTATGTCTGTTTGTCTACACGCCGATGCTCTTTGTTTATCATCTTGTTCAGTCATAATATGTCTCACAGCAACAATTAACACACTTTGCACGCCTTTCTGCTGCCAATCCCAAACAAAAATCATTTTGTTAAACGCATTAAGCTAACATGACAATCTATACTTACCCTATTGCTGTGTAGAAAAAGTAAGCAACGAGGAAGATGAAGCGGTTACTGACACGAGGGAAGCGGATAAGCTAACAGTCGTAGACTGGGGGAGAATTGTTGCTAGTGGTGATGTGGCTATCAGTGGTTGTGTACATGGACCCACTGCTACAGATGGTGCAACAATTATTTGAGGAGGTTCCTGCACCTTTGTTGGTTCGGCAATTGGTATAGCGACCAGAATAGGCTGAGCTCCTGAATACCCTGCTCCTCCTGGTTGACCAGTTAGTCCTTGTGTTCCTGATTTCCCACTAGCTTCCACCCCTTTGTTTGTCTCCGTTAGTTCCTGTGGTGTTGTTCCGTAGTTCCTTTGTTCTGTTGTTCCATATAAATCACATGGTTCGGAACTGTTGTAAGTGAACTCATCAAGGTTTTTCCAACCAAAAATTTTCCGTAATCTTGTCGCCGTGATATAAGACAAGTTTGCAAAGCAGGACGAAGGAATCTTTCCTAAAAAGAATAAAATTAAGACATTGGCGTTCCAAAACCTTTTTTCCAGTAGAGGAGATTACACTACAAAAAATACAATTCTTATTCTAAGGAAAAAAAATCGTTTTAAGACTATATTTCTTAAATTAAGAAATATTATCTAGTCTTGCAGACAGAATAATTTTTCTTAATAAGCTCTCTTGACAAAAAAAAAAATTCTTAAAACAAGACATATTTTCTTGAATTAAGAAAACATACCTAAACCAGGCAGGTAAAATATTCTGGAGTAAAGATATATTTTCTTAAATTTCTTGCAAGAAGGAAAAAATCCACATGGCTTTTTTTAATCAAGAATTTATTCTTTAAAGCTATGAAATTAATCTTAACACTAGAAAAAATATCTACGCAAGATTTTAAATTTTTGCTGTGTATACAACCTCAGTTTTAAGATTATCGACATATGCAAGCCGTGTTTTAGAAATTTTGATGTGGTATAGTCAGGACGTGATGCGAAGTAAATTACTGGAAGATTAGGCACGAGGGCTCGCTTCTTCAGAAAATATTAAAATTTTCCCAGTAAGGAAGAGTGCTTGGACGTACTTAGCTAGCTTCAAGAAAATTCATGCACTGTTAAAGAAGGTCAGAATGAACTTAAATACTGGGCAAAGTAGGAAACGTTGTTGTGGAAACAGTATCTTCCTGTAATGTTTCCAAAAAAATGGCTAAACGAGGAGACATTCTGTGAAAAACATTCATGAACGGTGTAGGTTGACTGGATCCTAGTTCCCATCTCTTGTGTCAAGAAAAAGAAACATGTCGAGGTGAAGGCAAAGGCTTTAGTCAACACTGTTTCTAAATCCGACTGATATTTTGGAATGCGAGAGTTTGGAAATATTCAGCGGTGTCTGTTGGATGTTCATCAACCTCAAATTAACCTCACGAATCGTTTTTCTGAGGTTTACTGGAACTGTTACTCCAGTAGGAAAAGGTGCAAAGAATGTTCAGTGAGGTTGGTAAGTATTGTTTACAACATGAGCGGCCATGCTGTATTGAACATACAATCACGAGCCGAAGGCCAGTGACTGTATATTCAATACAACACGGTCGCGAATGTTGCAAACAACTTATGAAAGGAAAACATGGCAAAGATTCCAACGATTTTAGCCGAGAAAATAGAACAAAAAGTTCATGAAAAGCAGTGTAATACAGTCACTAGTGGTTGTATCACATTTACAGCAGCTGATTACATTTTAAATTCTTTTGTTTTTTCCTCATGAACTCTTAATGATTTTTATAAGTTATCTATAAACCTTGGAAGACAAAAAGAAGCCAGTGATATAACATATACATCATCCAACGAACTGACACTTACTGAACGGCAGTACGTTTTCCTTGAACCCTCCTTCCACATTACCCGGGGGATAATACCTAGCTACGTTGTAATAGTTCCCCCCTGCTTGACCTGCTTCACCAATTCCAATTAGCTGTGATGATTTCCAGACCATCTGGGTGAAGTGACCTTAAATTGAGAATAAAAATCTTGTGAAATTTTCTTAAATTCTTAACTACGCTGCTCATACGAACTTTTTAAAAAAGATGTATGAAGGGAATTGTCCAATGACATACCCGTTTCCGTAGACCACGAGGGATTATTAAAATCGTATTGATGTCTTTCGCTGTACCACGTAACACACGCATACTCACATATCAGATCGATGTTTTCAGGATTGTCAGCAGAGTATAGATTTTCGCCAAACGTCGATGAACTGTGTTTCATTTGCTAAAAATTGTAAGTTGTAGTTTTAACTGCATTGCGAAAGACGTTTAGTTTAATAGTTTTAGTTCGATGGACATATGCGGAAAACTTAAAATTCTATTAAGGATTCTTTTTGCCTTCACCTCTCTCGTTCAAACAGAACATTGAGTCGGTATCGAAACTGTCAGATTTTTTATAACATCACGCGACGTTGAGGCAATTGAGAATAGCGTAGACTTTGATCAGAATTGTAAATAAACGCTACAAAAGTAAATCTTTACTAGTCGTTCGTTACTTTTCTGAGTTATTTACTGGTTTAATTAGTTTTTCTGTCGGAGAAACGTTTTCTGTTATGAATGGCAAAAGTTTTTAGTACAGTTGAACCCCTGTTAAGCGGCCATGAACTTATTAAGCGACCACCCCATTTTGGGGGCCAATTATCAGTCCTGGAAGTATTGTCACTATAAATATTGCATGTAAAACCCCTATTTAGTGGCCACCTCTATTAAGCCATCGCAAGATTTCTGTTTACGATTCGCTGTAATTTGTCCTTGAGGCTTTCTTCAGTTTCGTGAGTTTACAGCATACATCAGGATGACAATGGGAAGACAACATAGTACCGAGTAAACAATGGTACCCCACAGCAGGACCCAGTCAACAATTTACCTGAATCACATTTAGGTAGTACGCCCAACCTTGGCTACTTTCAGCTAGCTCATCATCCCACATTAATGGCGGAGCATCGTGGAATCGACGAAGAAGATTATGAAACTCCAAACAGAAATTCTTAAAACCTTCTTTGCCTAGTTTCACATGGGAAATATCTGGATCTGGAGCTACGAGATTTTTACATTTAAAAAGAACAGAAACATGAAGTTAACTGCAGCGTAGATTAACTGTTAAATTGTGTATTGTACAGAACTTGCAAAGCGTACAATGATTACATGATTGACAGATCAATTCACAAGGGCGGAGACGGCTCCCAAAACGTGGGGGAGGGAAGCCTAATGGCACTGGGATGTAACCCAGCGCAAAAGGACAATAACGCGCAGGAGGGTTTTGGAGGATATCTTTCCAACAAAACTTATAGCCATGGACATTTTGTGTTATGTCCATGATTGCATCACTATAATTTTCGTTTTCTTTATAAATTATTAAAATTTCTTCTGCGACTTTTTCCACTTGATGCAACACCAAATTTCCTTCAGATGCGGTGGCGGATTAAACAAAAGGCCACTAAAGGCACGTGCCTAGGGTCCACGAACGTCAGGAGCCAACGAAGATGTTTGTCTGTATGGCTATGTTTTATTTTTTATTTTAGAATCAATGAGATAACTAAGTACAGACACTTATCCTTGAGGTATTCGTACTTGATATCTTGCAAGTCTTCCATGCGTTTTGACAGGGGTAAACTACTACAAGTAAAGACTGTAAGAGTATTCAAATACAGCTCAATAGAATGAAAGGATTTATAATATATTTCCGAGAGAAATACAAGAGACAGACTGATTTCCGAATAACTAAACATTACCTTTTACGATTCTTTAAACTTCAACGAAAACAGGACGACGCACGTTTGATCGACGGTCAAATAATACGTCTAAATGATTGAGTTCTAAATTCTATTCTCTCTATTTTCCTACTATTTTACTCTGGCTAACGTCAGACGATTTTACTCGTCAAAGGAAGAGCTCCCCTCCTGGAAAGAGTTAAGTATTCCATTATTCGTTATGCTAATATATATTTATTCATGTAAATGTTTTTAAACAGAGATCCTAACAAAAAATGCGCGAACATGTTAAAAGGAATGGATCGCGTGAGTGAGCCATTACTGACACTGATCGATTAATCTGGCGGTCATATTGGCTTTCTTCTATTTGCCACTTGATGATAGGAACTGGCCATTTGGCTTACCGTGAAATAAAAATAGAAATGAAAATAGAGTAAAAATAGAGTACTGCGTAGGCACTGTGGAAATCGAAGTGAAATAATTGGAAAGGTCTGAGTAATGCCGAAATGTAAAGAGTAGTTTTCGAACGTTTCGAGCGAAGGAAACGTTAGAAAACTACTCTTTACAATTCGGCATTACTCAGACCTTTCCGATTATTTGGCTTACCGTGAAATCGATCCATAAAGACGTAAAATGCATTATGAATTGAAAATGCGTTATGCATGAACTTTACATTTTCCGCACGATCATTTTTCTTCACTTATCTTGCTCCGTATTGCAACTTATGAAGCACTAGCAGAGCTCAACCATGGGTCAGTCGTGTTTGTTGCCACCCTCACTCCTATCTATAGAATTGGAGTTGATGCGTTCAATCCCAGTTAATGATATGATTAGTTCTTTGGCCATAAAGAAAATACACATAGTAAAACTGTAGAATGAACATCATTATGCTGCAATCCGACCTCTCTATGGGTAATATTACTTCTTTTCACTAATGTACGTGTGACTTAGGGCAGGTACTGTAGTGCTGTTTTGCTTGTTAAGACAGTTCTCGACTTCTTGTACAACTTTACCGATTTATACATGTAATTGATGTTCACATTCAATATAACTATAAAAATCTTATCGATGACATTTAAAGCTGAAGCCCTAAAAAGAGAGCGGATCTGGCAGGGGATCTATAGGGCAAACAAAATTACCCAGTGCCTAGGACCCATGAATGTTTTAATCCGCCACTGTCCAGATGTCAATATTCACTAACAGTTAAAGGGACGTTCCGCAAACTGTCGGTCGCGACACAAAGGTGGGTGACGGAAAATACTTGGCGGGCAGCAAGAACTCTTCAGAAAACAGGAAAAAAATTGCCGAAATTGACCCAGTAATATTTAAGGTATTTCTTAGCGATTTCCTGAAGAAATCTTACTTAAAATACCTTCTCGATCATAAGATAACATAAGTAAATAGGATAAAACAAATCAGAACAGCTAAAAGGGAGAATACCTGCATGGGAAGGAATTTAGACAAGCAAGGTTTTAGCCTTGACGATGCAACTGCTGATAAAATCAGAGCAAAAAATTGCAGCCCGAATTGTAACAATAGTGACTACAGTAGCTCAAATTGCAATTGAATCGCTCGTAGTTAACTCAAGCGATTTCCAATCGCGAACCGGTCGGCGATAAAAGTTACACCAAAATCACAATGGGAAGGGGAACCTTTGTATGTTTATTTGTTGATAATTTGTTACACAACCATGCATGACTTACCGAATGATGCTTGACAAATAAGTAAAAAAGAGATTGTTTTAACCACATTGGATGTCATAATCGGATACTTTCACCCTTTCCTTACCAACTAAATTGTGTAATATGGAACTGCAGAGACCTGCCTAACACCTTAATCACCTGTTGTCTTATAATGCTTTCAGTTTTCATTTGTTTTTTCTCCAGTAAAAGCAGGTTTCACATTGTAGGCTACTACAAGTATACTTCGCGGATGGCTTCGCTCAGATAGCAGAGCCTAAAAGAGTGGTGGCGCCAGAGGTGGGGCTGAGAGGGCTACAGAACCCGGTATGGGGACCTTAGCCCCTTCTCGGGGAAAAACTAAGGTTTTCTCTTATACTCCAATTTCTTCTTAACGATTTCCAAGTTCTGATTTCCGATTTCCCAGTTCCAAGTTCAAATTTCCGAGTTCCGGCTTCCCATTTCCGAGTTTCGAGTTCCGGGTTTCGAGGTCCGAGTTCCGAGTTCTAATTACCTAGTTCCGAGTTCCAAGTTCCAAGTTCCAAGTTCCGAGTTCCAAGTTCCGAATTCCAAGTTCCGAGTTTCGAATTCCATTTCCCGATTTCCGTGTTCCGATTTCCCATTCGCGAGTTCCGATTTCTGAAGGCCTAGAAACTAACTAGAGGGAATAAACGGAGGGTTTCAAAAGACTGAGAAGGGTTATTTTATTATTTATTTGTGCACTTTCTTATGAATTTATTTCCAAATTCACTATCAAGACAAGGATTGTTTTATCATCTGACTTTAATTTCCCATTTTCAAATCGCGCGAAAAACGGCCACCAACGGATAACTCCAAACTTTAGTGAAAGACGTGACGTTATTAAACTAAACAGATTCCGAAAAATAACATCTTGTGAACTCAGAATTCGAGTTACAGCAAGACAAAAGTGAGACTGTAATAGTTCGACTTGACTGCAAAGTCAGCATCAGACAGAATGTGACGTTAGCTAAGATATACAATTGATCTAGAGATACAAAACCAGTTTTGGACTGGTTTTTCAGCTAACCTAACAGTTTATCGTAAGTAAACCAGTTGCATGTTTCGGATTACACTACATATTATTACTCCGATCCAGAAGTTTTAGTTACTGCTAGTAAACTGCGAGATAGTTTCGGTATTTTTACAAATTTGCCTAAACCACGTACGAATTACATGAAACGAAGCTTTAGTTACAGTGGGGCTTTGTTATGGGATAACTTACCGCAGAACATTCGTGCAACTGAATCATTCGGACGATTTAGAAGGAATATCGACCAGGTATATTATATTTGATTAAGATTCCCACACAGTAATCTTGTAAAACAGTATCAGTTTTAATTTTAGTATTAGCTTTAGTATCAGAAAAATTATTTGAAATATATTTAAAGAGTGTTATTCTTATGATTATTATCATTTTTATACTTACATTTATTATATTATATCTTTTATTTTATATTATCTCTATATTCATTTACTGAAGATTTTAGTGTCTAAATAAAGTATGATGATGATGGTGATGAAATTCTACTGTATGAGCCGCTCTGATAATCACCCACAGATCGGGGGGCACCTCTTGAAGGACAACCAGCCACTGGGGGATAAAACTCTTTAAAAGGAAAACAATCAGCTATTGGGAAGTGAAGAGTCCATTCACTTAATCGACGAACAACGAATCGTACTAACGTGCTATGCAATAGCAAAATCTAACTAAAATTTGATAAAATCGGTAACTTACCTTTCGTGAACAAAAATGTCTTAATGTTTGGGGATCCTTCGTAGTTTCTGGAGCATTTTCGTTCGCTTTCCTGGAGTGGCGTCGAATGCTAATAGAAAATTAAAGCACATTTAGTGCATCACGTGAAACAAGTGAGCAATTCTTTTTAGCCAGACAGCGAGCTATGGATGCAGAACAGAGTGCCTGCACTGTAAGTGTTGATTTTTGAACTCCCCTCATATCTTACCTGTTAGAAATAAACCAACCAGAACCATTTGGAAAAAATGTTCTCAATCTATTTCATGCTTAAAAATGTCGAACAGGACAAACGCAGAGGAAAATATACCTCGAATTGGGCAAGATAGACATGAATTTTGCGACATTCGTGGACGAACGTGGAGAACTCAGAAGACAAAGTCACCCCTTGAGCCACTCGCAGGCACATGATTTTTCAATCATTTTGTCTGCGATAACAACTTTAGGATTTTAACAGTTTTTTCTTATTACGTACCGTTTGTTGCCCGAGAAGGATTGCTGACTGAAAAGGGACAATAAACGACGAATAAGGTTAAAGGAATAACATTTTAAATCTTGAATGTTTTTACGTGACCATTCAGTCACGTAAAGATTCACATCATCCATTCAATATCATCCATCCATCAAAATGATCGTATTACAACAACAATAAACACACTTTGCACGCCTTTCTGCTTACAACTCTCAATCAAAATCATCCTGTTAAACAGAATATGCAAACGTAACAATCCATACTTACCGTTTTGCTCTGATGAAAACGTAAGCAATGAGAGCGATGAAGCGGTTACTGAGGCGAGGGAAGAGGATGAGCTAACAGCCGTAGATTGGAGGAGCATTGTTGGTAGTGGTGATGTAGCTTCAAGTGGTTGCGTGGATGGAACCAGTGCTGCAGTTGGTGCAACAGTTACTTGAAGAGGCTCCAGCACTTTTGCGGGTTCGGTAATTGGTATGACCATCAGGATAGGCTGAGCTTCTGAATCCCCTGCTCCTCCTGGTTGACCAGTTAGTCCTTGTGTTCCTGTTTCTTCATAGGCTTCCAGCCCTTTGTTTGTCTCCGTTTGTTCCTGTGGTGTTGTTCTGTTGTATAAATCACATGGTTCTGAACTGTTGTAAATTAATTTTTCAAAATCATTCACACCAAATAAGTTTGTTAAGTTTATGATCTTTTTGGGATCAGAGAATTTTGGAATGCAAGACGAAGGAATCTTCCCTAAAAAGAATAAAACAAGAAAGTGGCGTACAAAGACCTTTTCTAGTAGAGATCACAATCTCAATTTTAAAACTAGCAGCATACTCTGGTGGCACATCACTGAGGAATTCTGATGTGGTGGAGTAATGTAGGACGTTATGCGAAGTAATTCACACGGGGATAAGCCATAACGGCAGGTGGGCTGGCTTCCTCAAAGAATGTTAAAATGTCTCGAACGGTTAATTCCACATGACGTTTGACTGGAAAGTTAACTTATCAGAGGTAAAGGAAACTTACAAATGACAAATGTGATAATGAATTGCTCTCTTTATGTTACCCTAAGCATGACCACGACGTACGATCGTAACTGTGCATTCCCGGGTTAGGGTCACGTTGACAGCCTGCACAGAACGTCAGACTTCAGTTTGCCAACTGCCATGACCATGTGAAATATTTTTAGCTTGTTAGTTTAAAAGAATTCTTGACTTGATTGGAAAAAAAAGAAAAAAGGAAAAGAAAAAAAGCCCCATCTTCAACAGTTTTCGACGTATCGCTTAGTTCTTGAGATATTTCAATTTGTTTTATATGCAAATGAGACTATGTGCGACGTCAATTGACCAACGTATCAACGTGTCCTGCAAGAAGACTGTCCTATAAACGGATATTTTATGAATTGACCTACACAGCTAAAGTCAACTAAAAAAGTTGACTAGAGCGGGATTCGAACTTGCATCTTCGGGTAACCGGACCGCTGCCCTACCAATGGCCGTTTCCCCTTCTTACGTCAGTTGAATACAACTACCACAATACTTTGCGGTTATTACTTTGTCATGCAAACATTGAATTCCCAAAGTGAATGGAAAGACAATTGCGCCATCTAACATTACAAGCTTGATTTCGAAAGGCATTCTAGTAGTTGTATTAAGCAGATGTATTAGGAGAACCGGTCATTGAGCTATCGGGTCGACTGGGAATAGTATGCTCGTTTTATCCATTTTCAGTTCGCGAGAGATTCTCGCGACAACTGAACGCTCGATATCCGTGAGGATGAGCAGTGTTTCAATTCTATTTCAGAATCATCCTCAGTGTAGCATGAAGAGAAAATTTCATGAATTGACCAGTGAAATTTTTTCTTCATGTTACCCTGAGGATGATTCTGAAATAAATGGATATGTTGCGGGTGATTTTGCAGAGCAAATTGGAAAAAAAATGAGCGTTAAAAACCACCAACAAGTACGGTAAAATTAGGATCTTTTCTCAGCTGTGATAACAGTCGGCGGTCAGCCTTCGTTGACATACAATACGTCAAAAGAATTTTCCGAGGCTGACAGCTACGGAGATAGAAGCCATGAATCAACAAAGAACATCTTCAAAGTATCCTTTGCAAAGTCTTTGACGATTGTTCGCAATATTTTCAGAATACTTTTGATTATGAACTTTTGTTTACTTTCACAGGTAAAATTTTATACATCCCCTTTTGAACTGATACTTACTAAACGGCAGTACGTTTTCTTTGAACTGTCCTTCCACGTTGCCAGTGGGATGATACTTAGCTACGCTGAAGAATCTTCCATCAGCTTGGCCTGTTTCACCAATTCCAATTCGCTCTGATGATTTCCAAACCAATTGGGTGAAGCGACCTTAAATTGCAAATGCAAATCGTGCGCACGTATTTACTGACATACAAAATGTAACCTTCGCTTTACTATCTGAGTTCATAGAGCTAATATAGAAATAAAATATCAACAAGAAAAATATATAACTAGATTAATTACATACATGAAAAAATTTCTCGATTATAATTACCTAAGATTGGCAGGTAACACAGCAACTTCAAGGTAACACAGTGCCGAGAAAAGGTAATACAATAATTTGCACTGAATTACCTGCTTTTGGCACTACTGCTTTCTTCATGTATATTATTAATTGGTAATACAATGATTTCTCGTGCAATTTGGAAAAACACACACTCGTGAGTTTTTCAAAGACCTCTTATAATAGTCTCAGAAAAACTCACTTGTGCGTGTTTTTTTCCAAATTGCACTCGAAACCATGCTATTACCTATACAAATCAAGTGGTTTCTATTATTTAATTTAAAAATTCGCATGCTTGCATCTATAAAATGAAATATAATGAGACTGCACACCATTAAATCACGAACAAGGTGACCCTTACTTAACATACGAAGCAGCAGCGTAGCCAAGCCAGGCACGAGGAGTTGCTTCCTCACCTGTCGTGCTAAAAAGACCTACCGTTCCATTCGTGAATGAGGCCGGGTCCCTGAGGTTTCTTCGATAATATATATTGTAAACATGTTACCTTTTCAAAATAATTAACCATTACTAATTTAACATTTATTAAACATTAGAGCGAGCATTCACTGTTAAACATTTTATCAGTGTTCATATTTCGCCAACATTCATACACTCGTTTCAGCCTATCGTGACATTTATACGGAAGACATTCCAAGAATTTCATGTTCCTGAAAATCCATTTTCTAATATCAATCATTTTTTCAACTAGTATTAACAAAAATGGTCATCTAGAGACTTTAGAGGTTCATATTTCCCAAGGAAATATGCCTTAGCTAGACCATGCTAGGGTACTAAACTTCACAAACTTGTTCACCTTCATAAACACTGCGTATGTACCAACAAAATAAATCCGTGAAGAACTGCTAGACCGCGCCAAACTACCGACGTTGCACAATAGGCGTCTACAAGACATTGCCACGTTGATGTTTAAAGTTAAGCACAGTCTCGTACCCGTGAATATTTCTGACTTATTTAATTTAAAGAGCACTCAGTAGAACTTACGGAATAGTGACTTCGAACTACCAAGATTCGAAACTGTTAGATTTGGTAGGAATTTAATAAAGTATATGGGACCTCTCATTTGGTCGAAGTTGCCAAGACACTTAAGAATGATAGAAACTCTGAACTCGTTTAAGAAGAACATTAGGAAAGTTGACCTTTCAACTCTTGTAAATAGACGTTTTTAGGCTTTTTAACAAATTTTGTAAATAATTATATAATCTACACGCATTTTTTTTCTTTTATTTTTTTAGTGATTTGCATCTGGTATTTAACTTATTATTTTACAGTGTCCCCCATTAGCTTATAGCTAAAAACATAGACACTTAAATAAAGTTTTCATTCATTCATTCATTCGACTCTGCCTTCAGCCAAAACCAACAGAAAGTCTCCAAATCCGATAAATTTCATCACCCCGACACAAAGGCTTCGCTACAACTGTCGTTGCATCATCTGAAATTTCCTTTTGTTCCCATGTTTAAATCATTAGCAACGCAGCTAATACGAAGTTATTTTAAATATTTGAAGAAAATTCTTCAAGAACATACCAGTTTCCATAGACCATGAAGGATTGTTAAAATCATATTGAGACCTTTCTCTATACCACGCAGTACATGCATACTCACAAATGAGGTCGATGTTTTCAGGATTGCTAATAGCGAAAAGATTTTCACCATATCTACCTGAACTATGTTTCATTTGCTAAAAATTGGGAAAAGTAAAAGTTTTAGTTCAATGGACATACGCTGAAAACTTAAAATCCCACTAAGGATTTATTTTTTTGTAAATCATTACAAAAGGAAATCTTTACTTGTCATTAGTTACTTTTCCTTACTTAGTTACTGGTGATTAATTACTTTTTCGTTATTGATAACGTCCTTCTGTTATCAGTTACAAAAATTTGGTGAAACTCGTTACTGTCCTAATTATATACAAAAAAATTGTCTATATTCTGATTGGCTGAATGCAGTGTAATATTAACGCACATACATCAGAATGACAATCATAAAGCACACAAAAGGCCCAAGATTTCTGCAAATGACTCGTTCCAGTTCGTCCGAAAGGCTCTCGTGAGTTTACTACATACATTAGGATGACAATTGCGTGGCAACATAGTGCCAATCAAACAATATCATCGAATAACAGAACCACAATCTCAATTTACCTGAATTGCATTTAAATAGTTCGCCCAGGCTTGGCTGCCTTCAGCTAGTTCATCATCTCAGACCAATGGCGGAACTCCATGGAAGCTACGAAGAAGATTGTGATACCCCAAACAGAACTCTTGAAACCCTTCTCTCTCGAGCTTCATGTCGAAAGAATTTGCCTTCGGAGCTAAGAGATTTTTAAGTTGAAAAAAAAGTATACAAATACGCGAGGTTAACCACAGTGTACATTAATCATTAAATTATGCATTGTGCAGAATTTGCGCATTACTTTTTCAAGGTCTGTTTATTTATTCGTCTTTCATTCTTTCATTCGTCTTTATCTTTAATTTGATAAAAATACATATCAAATTTACAATGGTATTTAAGCATATAATAATAATACATTACGAGAATACATACTTCTAAAACGTTAAACTATATTAAACTATAAGATGTTCATCATCTCACACTGCCAAGTTGTATCTAAAAATTATCCTAATGAAAAAAAAATATTAAAACGATCTGTAGAAACTCAAGGTCAAATTTCCTCTTTCTTTCTTACATACTTAGATAAAATCTTTTATGTAGGAAGCATATAACATAATGGATGGTTGCCATCCTCTGTTCTGTACGAAGCATATAATACATTGAATGGTTGTCATCCAAACTAATTTTCTTTAAAATGTTTCTGTCACTTTGTTCTAGTAGTTCATAAATGTTGTATAATTTAGATGTAAACTTCCGTTTAAAACATCTAGTTGAAAAGGGTCGCGCTATGTTTAGACCAAAAGTAGAGGATCCATATACCGAGAGTCCATATGTTATTTTTGATAATACTTGGGCGATGAAAACAGCGTCAATTTTGTGCTGACCAAGGCTTCCTTTCTTAATGACCGTAATACATACAGGCATTTATTACCCTCATAAAATTTGGCCTTTACTTGTTCAGTAAGTAAACTTACAATCTGGCTGAAACGTAATTTGCACGAGCAAATTTTTGCTGCGACTTTACCGAGATTTTAATCGCAGATCTGACTGCGACGTGGAGTCTTGTACAAACTACCAGCGATTTCACGCCGATTTTGAAACGACTTTGTTTAGATTTTTTTTTGTTTAACATGCTTGATGTTTCCTTGCAATTTCCTCAAGAAATCGAACCTATAAAATATTTTTTCGGTGATACCTAAGGGGTTCTAATCATCTCTTTACAAGGATAAAATTAATATCACCAGCGGCGTAGGAAGATGTTTTATTATAGGGAGGCACCAAAATTAATAGATTACTAGGGGCGCCAGGGGCAGCGAGCGCCGAAGGTGCGAGCCGTTTCAGCTAGGGAGTCCGGGGCCATGCTCCCCCGGAATATTTTGAAATTTTAGTCTCAGAAAAGCCATTTCTCGCATTTTGGGAGAGATTTTTGACAATTTTAAGGGTTAGAAAATGTTATTCAAAATGTTATTGAATTAAGTGATAACTTATAACCTGATAACCTGGTGATAACCTTATCTGGCCACCGATAATCACGCCTATGATCACGGAAGGGTCAAAAAGAATAAAACCAGCGAAGGAATTTTAACAAGCAGTTTTTAGCCTGGTCGATGCAATCGCTGATAAAATGGGAGCAAAAATTGCAAACCAAATTCTAAAGTGATGACTAAAAAACGCTCAAATTTCACTTGAATCGCTGGTAGTTAGTTAACACAAGATTGCGACCAGGTCGAGGATAAAAGCTACAGCAAAATTTCAGTCCAAATCGTAGCAAAAATCGTGAGCATAAACGAACCTTTGTAAGTTTCTATTTTAATAACTGGTTCCAAGTCTATGCATGACTTACCTAATAATGCTTGATAAAAAAGTAAAACAGGGATCGTTTTCATCACATTGGATGTCATTATGAGATGCTTTGCCCTTTCGTGGTCACTAATTAATTGTATCATATGTGATTGTAGAGATCTGTCTGAAAAGTTTATCACCTGTCGTCTTATAATGGCTTTAAGTGTTTGTTTTTTCCCCAGTAAAAGCAGGTTTCACATTGTAGGCTATTACTAGTATTCTTCGCGGATGGTTTCGCTCAGATAGCAGTTTTCAAAACGGAGGTTGTCTCTCTATCAGCCAATTGAATTTTCAGCACATTCTGCTGAAGTTCAGGTTGACCTAAATGACGCGGAGAGAGGGATGTTAATGTGGCAATGAACGTGTGTCTCACCTCGCTGATTACAGTTAGATTTCGGCTGCTTACAGTCGTTTGATTAATGAGACCTTGGACACAGGTGAAAGAGTGTTGACCAGTTTGACTCTAACAAACATCGTAGGTTTTTTCAGGTACTCCGATTATCCCCCGTTCAAACAACTGATTCATGAGGAGTGCAGTGACAGGACCTCTTCGGAGAACCAATAAGTTGGAATTGATAAGGTTATTCAGCATCTACTACCTATTCAGTACCTAGTTATTTACTCACCGATTTGCTTACATATTTACTTATCAACTTACTTCCTTACTTACCTACATACTTACTTCTTCACTTAATCACCTACCTACCTACCTACCTACCTACCAACCCACCTAACTACCTACCTAACAATCTACCTATTTATCCACCTACTTACTTACTAACCTATGTACTAGCTTACTCAAAATCACTTACTTACTGGCTTACTTACTTACTTATTATATACTTCATTACTTACATACATACTTACTCGCATACTTCCTTCCTTCCTTAATTACTTATTTATTTACTTACCTACTTACCTACTTACTTACTTACTTACTTACTTACCTACTTACTTACTTACTTTCTTACTTATTTACTTACCTACTTATTTATTTACTTACTTACCTACTTACATACTTACTTACTTACTTACATACTTGCTTACTTACATACTTACTTACTTACCTATTTACTTACTTACTTACCTACTTACATACTTACTTACCTACTTACTTACTTACCTACGTACTTACTTACTTACTTACCTACTTACTTACTTACTTACTTACTTACCTACTTACTTACTTACTTACTTTCTTACTTATTTACTTACTTACTTACCTACTTACATACTTACTTACATACTTGCTTACTTACATACTTACTTACCTATTTACTTACTTACTTACCTACTTACATACTTACTTACCTACTTACTTACTTACCTACTTACTTACTTACTTACTTACCTACTTACTTACTTACTTACTTACTTACCTACTTACTTACTTACTTACTTTCTTACTTATTTACTTACTTACTTACCTACTTACATACTTACTTACTTACTTACATACTTGCTTACTTACATACTTACTTACTTACTTATTTACTTACTTACTTACTTAATTACCTGCTTACCTACTTACTTACTTATTTAGTTACTTACTTACATATTTAATTGCCTACTTACATACTTACTTACTTATTTACTTATTCATTCACTTACTAGCTCCCTGATCTCGTTATTTAGCCATACAAGATGCTTGTTTAGTTACCACGTTAGTACTGGACTAGATTATATTAAATTGTCTTTTGTACAAATAGAATGTAGTGTTGGCTGAAAGTACGGCTTAATCAAATTGTAACATACATATTATGTACCTATCATCGAACGTCAATTGAATTAATTTGATGAGTTCTAGGAATTACAGCGTACTTTTAATGATGACATTAATTTATGGTTTTGTGCGACAGCATGTGTTATTGAATGCCTTCCTTTAAAGTTCTAGGAATTTGAACTTTTACAACAAATATAATCGTTTTGCACAATGCAAAAATAGCATTAGAATTTACCTATTTTTGGGTAAGATCATGAAAATAACAAAAAGTTAATCCTTTCCGGCAGGGTGTCTTCCTTTCACGAGTAAAACCATCTGACGCTTGCCATAGTAAAATGACGGTCGGTTGACCTTTCCAGGAAAGAGTTAATTTCGATGCGACAGGAGGGTTTCTACGAAATTACACTTGAAATATTTATCGAGACCTTAATACGAGGATGAACTAGTCCTGCATTTTAATTGTTCAGCTTAAATGCAATCCGTCTTCGGGAATTTTTGGTCGAGATCATTAAGTATGAATGATCGTTGAATCACGTCACGTTGGAAAAGATACACTACGTTAGGTCTCAACGACAGGAACACTGGCCGCTGGAAACATTTAGAAAAGCACGAGAAAGGAGGCCTCAAAGCAACATAAAAAAGACGAAGTGTATGTCAACATAAGAGAGACGAACTGAATGAACTGATGGCCGGCAGAACTGGTTATGCGTGGCCTATGAGATAAGCAGGTATTAGAACCAAAAAACTATAGGTGGATCGGGACTATTTGATTATTTTTCTAAAGTGTAGAACTAAAAGGTATCAAATGGTTAATCATCATAACGACTTCATGGTCTTGAAAAAAAACTGTTGCGCCAATAAAATATTTTACACAATACGAACAGCTTACTGGAAGAAACACAGACAGCGTCACATGCATTAGCACAGTTTAGATATGAATCGAACAATCCAAGCGTTTTCTGCCACCAAACCAGCCCGACACCGAGTGTACGACTTTCCATACAATTTTTTAATGATATATAGACGACCAAGGTGCAAAGATGCAAGTATGAATCCCGCTTTAGTCAACTTTTCTAGTTGACTTCAGCAGTGTGAGTAAATTCATGAAGTATTTTGTTCAGGAACTTCAGAGATGGCCGCAATTCTTATAATATAGTCGAATAAATGAACAAACACACATTTAAGAACAAATAACCTTCAAAATTGATCTACCCAGTGGAATTTTTGCATAAAAGACTAATAAATAAACTTGTTTGTAAGAAACTTATCGTATATGGCTTCTGGTTGTTTTTTTTCCTCAATTTTAAATTGAGATTTCGTCGTCGGATGTTGCTGTCTTCCTTAACTCGTAATTCGTTCATTTTGCGTCGTTTCCACCCGTTAAACATTCAGTTTTCGTACTTTTATACAATTAGCTTCAAGCAAAGGCAGCAGTAGCGTTCCGGTCCAATGTCTTAAAATCTCGGTCCGTTTAGCAACCAATCAGGAAGCGTAAGTTTGTGCACTGACCGAGAAACAAACTTAGCCATATATTAATTGTAAATATTCTTTGTGTTTGGAATAAAATTCAATTGTTTAACTACATCTCAGAATTTAACTTCAATCATTTTCCTCTGCCAAAAAACCAGACGATTTTGCGCACCTAGTGGAGATATTTGTACGATGTATTTATGTTCGTTAACTTTTAGTGAAGCAGTTAAATTCTTCAACCATGAACAGTCGTGGTGAGTTGTTTCAGTCTTAAATTCCCTTCGTCCTAATAGACTGTCGATGGACCAAGAAAGCTTTTTCGGTTGAATTTTGCAGACGGCTATAGCTATCTATCATCCTCACTTTTAATTTTCTTTATTCATTTTGCAAATCTTAACGGTATCGAAGAAAAATCAAGATATGACTTACATGAAGGATAGATGTTGTGAATGGTTGCTCAAAACTTTCACCATTTTCTGGCAGGGCAGTGGTCGTTCATGCCTTTGAGATGACATATCTGCACATGCAACGAGTGGTTAGTCAACTGCTGTTAATGTGTGTGTCTTGCACCGCGCAGGTACTTATGGCAGGACAACAAAAGGACACGAACGGACATAATGGTGCGAATAATCAAAATCTTTCTGATTATGTGATGATTACGGTTAAAAAGACGGGTAAACATTGAATATGTGTCTTCACCATAGAGACTACAAACGACAGAACTGGCCTTACTGGTGCTGTACTTGACGAAGACCTGGTTCAGGTGAGTATTGTAACAAAAGTTTAGGGCGAGATGAAGGAGAAAAAGAATTACATGAAGACCACTGGAAGAACGAAAGTACGTTCGGGCGGAGTGGCAGATCGAGACATGTGAAGACAGACAAGAGAAAGTGCAATGGACAGACAGGCAGGCAGACCGTTCGACAGAGATTAAAAACACAGCTACTGACTGACAGACGGACAAATGTACGAACGGACAGACACACTGACGGATTTACAAACATGTCGACAACAGACGGACGGACTGATATACGGACGGACAGAGGGATACACAGACGGACCTAGAGATATAGACGGACAAAAAACAGATGGACTGATAAACAGATGTTCAGACAGAGGGGGTGCTTAGACGGACTTACATACACACAGACAGACGACAGACTGACTGATAGATATACAGACGAACAGACACAGACGAATTTACAGACATACAGACAGGCCATAGATGGACGAACTGATGGATGTACGGACGGACACAGACGGATTTAGAGATACAGATGGACGGACTGACAGACGTACAGACGGACTTACACAGACATACAGACACACGTACAGACAGATGGATTGATTGACAGATGGAGAGATAAACAAAAATGTACAGGACAGTAAGATACAGTAACGAACAGAAAGATTTACAGAAAAACGGACACACCGAAGACTTGGGAGACCGAGAAGGACGAATAGACGAGGAGACTGACTTACTGACAGACAGTCGGAGTAAAAGAAAAATGTACAGGACAGGACGACCTAAACAAACAAAAGACCAAGTAGTTTGACAAGTTAACAGACAGGCAGACAGGGAAACAAGTAGACGGACGGGAAAGAAATAGGTAGAAACAGGCCAGAGAAAATACAATGACAGAAATATCTCCAACATATTTTTCAGACGAAAGTCGTAGTCTGCCAAGGGGACAAACTGTACATAAGTTGTCCGAATATTTACCATAAAATACAAATACTAGTAGCTTTCTACGGCCGAGAAGACGTCCACACGTGCAGACATCCGGAATATCCCAGCGACAAAATATGCGCCGAGCAAAATACCACTGTTCTAAATATCGTTAAAGACCTCTGTCAGGGTGAATCCCGCTGCGAAGTTACGGCGACGAACGACTTTCTGGCGCAGTTTCAAAGTGTCATATGTCCAAACGTTTTTAAATACTTGTACGTGATATTCAGGTAGGAATATGGCTTATGGTATTTCAAAATCAGTATTTTGTAAAAGTTGGCTTAATGTTCTGGCGCAGTTTCGAACTGTTATATGCCAAAACGTTTTTAACTATTTGTACGAAATTTTCAGGTAGCGAGGTAGGAATATGGCTTATGGTATTTCAGAATCAGTATTTCGCTAATGTTGGCTTAATTTTCTGGCGCAGTTTCGAGCTGTCATATTTTAAAACGTTTTTGAATATTTGTACGTGATATTAAGGTAGGAATATGGCTCGTGATAATTCAAAATCAGTATTTTGCAAACGTCGGCATATAGTTTATGTACTTGTTTGTTTATGGTACTCAAAGCCGTCTCGGTTTCAAATTTTTCTGGGATTTTCCTCATAAGTTTGAGAATATTTATCGTAGGTGCGTCCCAAAAGGAACTCTACGAGATGTGCCCGAGGTACCTTTGCCAAAATATGAACCAGGACCCAGCAGCAGTAGTACACTTACACCAATCCACTGCTGTCGTGTTGGGACTCAGTCGATGGAGGAAAGGATAGTTTCAACAGGTAGTCATGGCAAAACGGGAATGCGACCATATTTCCTTTATTTAGCCCCCCTGGGGCCTTATTTGCTTTCATTTTGTCTGGACTAGAGGCTTATTGGAAGGCGGGAGGAGCAGGCTAGAGGTTAAGATATTTTCATGTTCTCTAGAAAATAATTATGTAAGTAAATATATTAATTCATGGTAATGTAAAATATATTACGCTGACGCTTAAATATACCCGACTTTCAATTAGGTGAACGTGTTTCTTGATACAACGTTGTCGCTTATTGCTCATCTTTCCATATCTGCGTTTTCAAACTACCCCTCTGAGGAGTAGGGGCTTAACAGAGGTTGGAGAGCTTATTTTCTTTCTATGCTTCGAAACTAGGGCTTGTTTGAACAGGGGGATAAATAGAGGAAATAAAGTATTTGGACCCCACTTCGACAGTCGAACGTTTTTTTACTTGAATTTGTTTTTACTTCTGTGTATCTATATATCTATATCTACATCAATATCTACATCAATATCTACATCTACATTTCTATATGTAATATTTAAAAACCGAGCAGGAGTGCTTTGTCGGGATTTAAAACACGAGGCGATAGCCGAGTGTTTTAGACCCGATAAAGCACGAACTGCGAGTTTTTTAAATGTCTTATGAAATTCACCTCTTAATACGATAATTCGCGAAGAAAGTTTGGAAATTTATCTTTCGTAAGCCGAAAAAATTGAACTTCTTCACGTATAAAGGCACTTGTATCTTTATCACATATATAGATCCGACACGCTTACTATTCTTTTGTCTTTTCCTCATGAATTTTTAATGAATTATATATATATATATATATATACACATCTATATCAATGTCCATATATCTATATATAAACTTATATACCCACAAGTTTACTTATACACTATCTGCATATATTTACAGAACAGTTAAATCCATCCTCAGCAGGGACTGCAGGAGTTATTGGTGGTACTACAATTGGAGGGGTTGCAGGAGGAGTTATTGGTGGTACTACAATTGGAGGAGTTGCAGGAGGAGTTATTGGTGGTACCATTGTTGCAACGGGTGAGAACCACGTATTTTAAACCACACCTTTATATACCATACCACTATATAGTACTGTATATATATAAGAATATGTACATATTACGTGTGCATGTAAGTGAACATAAAAATATTTCTGCATTTCTTTCGTGGACAAGCCCCTTGAAAAACGGGGGCTGCCCACCGAAACGTTGGAATGAAGTCAAATGTTTTCATGTAAACATTTTTAGCTTCAAATACCTCGCATGTCACTGAAATAATACAAGGGAGGTCTGGTATAGAAGTTAACCGCGTCAATTATCAACACCAAATCCCAAAAGTAAACACCACCCAGGAGAAAATTTCAGAGTTGGAATTAAGATCGCGGCTTCAAGCACAAGCGAGGCGCTTTGGAATGGCAAACTTGATTTCTCTTGATCGATCGCAACTCGGAAATGCCATTGCCAAGCCGAATAAAAGAGGATCTATACTGAAACCAACGAAATATAAGAAAAAACGCCATGGGCAAAAGCAACTTGCTTTAATACATAGTAGACATAGAAGACGTTTCCAAATCGAAACGACGAGAAAGAGTATACAAACGAACACGAGTTCACTCGCAAAGAAAATGGAACTTATGGCAAAATTAACAAGATTTGAGCACAAAAAGAATCGGCCACAACCGCTTACGTTGAACCAAAGCAAACAGGGAGAAAGTGCAAGACTTGGTGGGAATAAACGGAACAAACAGCTGAAGAAAAAAAATTCAATCTATAATAAACGAACACTTGAAACTAAATCAACGTGGAAAGGAAGAAGTAAGAGTTGGTTGTAATCTTTTGCATTGAATCAGGGGAACGACGGAAAAATTGCCGAGCTGCAGGCAAGAACGCAATAAGTACTATTTACAATATGAGCGGCGGGATGTATCGGATGTACCTGGACAAGCACGAGCCGCATATTGTAAAGTATTTATGATACGTATACATGTAAACATTGGTCTTCTTCAAAAATGGTGAAGATTCCGATGACTTTCATCGAGAAAACTGCACGAAAAGTTCGCGTAAATCGGCGGTTGTATCACTTGATACAAGACGTGCGATGGTTGAATCACATCTACAACAGCTTATTACACTTTAAATTCTATTGTTTCTACTTGATGAATTATTAATGAGTTATGTAATAATGAAGATAAAAAATGATACAAAGGATTTATAGAGTGATAAATATTGAGGACTGAAAAGTGTCTTAGAGATCTAAAAACTGAAGCAAATTCTAAAAATAAAGCTTTGTAGAATACAATAATTGATGGAGGCAAAAATGGTAACAGTAAGAATGTTTAATTGGGTGAGGTTGAATTTCTTTAAAGTTGATAGTTTGAGTCAAGACGACAAAAGCTATCGACTCAAAATCGAAGAGTTATGAACGGGTGTAAAAGAAATGCCTGAACCCAACCAGTTACCCTGACTAATAAACGATATGATAAATATTGGATTTAAAACTTCAGCAAGCGACCGCCCATGAACAGCAAAATGGTCAGCAATAAACCCACAAGGCAACCTAAGTTATTTATCAAAGCGTGTGGCAGATTGTTGTTTACGAATGAACAAGCGGCAGTGACAGAATCGATAGAAACCTTGCATATTTCCATGATAAAATTCCATCAGTGTTGAAGAGTAGCTTGTTCTTACGTTGACTCGAAAGCATTTTAAAACAAAAGAACAACACAAGAGTTAATGTTACTTTACACAAGAGTCAAGGTTACTTTTTAATACCACATAAAATTTAGTGCAAAGGTAGTTTACAAATGGTTACAAGTTAACAAAGAGATAACTATTTACACCGGTACAAACTCATGTGGTCAGAGACCACGCGAACTTTAAGGTGCCCCCGAAACACAAAAGCTGAAGTCATTACCGACCAAAAGTTGCTCGGGTAATTTTATACACATTGTGGCAAAAACCACCATTAAGGACGTTAATGATAAAACAAAATGTTCCAGTTGGATGAACAAAGTTGAAATACGATAGCAATGAACTCTACTTGAAGCGAATATACCGGAAAAAGTGGAAACAGGTAACATAAGTTGAAGGTCATATTTACGAGTTTAAGAGTTTTGAACTCGGGGTTAAATACTAAATAGTTTTATTACCATAAAAATGAATCAATCAGCAAACATTTTATGGAATCAGAAGTCTAAACCCCCATTAGCAAAATCTTCAAAATCGTAATAGATACCTTCAACTTACGCACGTAGAGATATTTTTTCTGCTCATTTCATGTTCGATAATTTTTACAATATCTTCACTCACCGAGCAAGCGAGATACGTTTCTTTAACCAGAGGCATGGAAGCCAAAAATCAAACAACGGAAAAAGACCGAAGTAAATACGGGGGGAAAAGAGAATCATCATGCTAACTCGGGTGCAGTTTACGATCCATTCCCATTTCCGCAAACTGTTTTACGATGAATTATCATTAACAGAAACCTAATCTGTCGATTTTGTCGCAAAGACTTCCAGCACGGACTATTAACGCAAATGAACAAGTCAGACAGTCGGCAGTTAAGGTGCAGTACTGACGTAGATTGCAACGAAACACGAAATTTATCGTTCACTGTCTACTTCATATTTTGACGTTTGGTGCATGCTCTGACAAGTTGCGCTAATATTAGTACCAGATCACCGGAGCAAGATTTCGCGCAAAGCCCGCCTTCCTTCACAGGAGTTAAATTAACATCTAGGGAACAACTTGTGCGATGCTACGAGTTCTTTTCTGCGCAGGTTTCAAGACGGAATTTGCCGTGTCAGTACCATCTCTTCTGAGCTGGGAGACTACTCTGGGTAAAAAGTTGATTTTTTGACGCAATAGTTGACGCTATTCTGGTTCTAGGTCAAACCGAGCCTGATTCTTTACCATTTTGCGGTGGGTGTTTCGTTCGTTGAAAAATAAACAGTTACTTGCGATTCACCCAAACAACACTTGACAACTTTTTCAGGTGTGAACAAACGTAACATCGGTCCGCCACGCCCTTTTTTTTTTTTTTAACAAGAACAAATTGCTCTACGGTAATCTTAAGCGAAAATCGTGCCAAATAAATCAGTGTTAAGAGGCGCTACAATAAGACGCTACCATGTCTCGTTTTGTTTAGTTTCGAAATTTAGTTGGTTTGTAAAATGAGATGAATGGAGGAACCAGTCGGGAACCTTAAGCGAAGTATAAAGAGTAGCGCCCAGCATATTGTACGGAATAGAGGCATGACAAATTCGTAACTTTTGAGAATATTTTTTTTCAGAAACAGAAACTATCGTTTCGTTGGAACGTGCAACATCATCCTTAATAAATTATTCTCAAAAGTTACGACTTGGTCATGCCTCAATCTCGTACAATATGCTGGGCGCTACTCTACATTTCGCTTCAGATGAATGGAATGTTATTCCAAAGGTTCGTATGGACGATGGAAATGCTGTCACTATGGTAATGAAAAAAACGAATGAGTTGGGTCACTGTTGCTGGGGGGTCTCGACAACCTCCTCTTCAATTCCGTTGTTCTGGTCCACTTGAATCACATGGATCTCCTAAGAGAATAACCCAACATTTCTTAGTGTCAGTACCCAAAGTTGCCACAGTATTGGCACAAAATTTATCAAACCTTCCATTAATAGGATATACTGTCGCCATTTTGATTGATCTAACTGGTCTTTTGTTGATCAACGTTTGTTCAAGTACGCTGACTTTTGCGCACACTCATATAAACACGGAGAGGATGGACAAGCTGCGGAGTATTCAACCATTCGTTTGTAATACTTCTAACAAGCTATATCAGTTAGTAGTCAGTGTTCTCAATTACACGCCACTGTTGCTTATGAAATTTGCCTTTGCAAGTCAAATTCTTCAAAAATAGTTACCAGCAATTTATACTAGCGTTCTCCAAACAATTCCCAAATTTCCCTTTTGTTTAGGGGCAATGACTTGGCACAGAATCCACAATTTTATGCTCGAATTATGGTTGTCAAGCTTGTAAGCCTACCGGCTGACTGATGCGTTCTACTTGACAGGTGTCAACTGGATTGCAAGTTGCTTTTATTGCGTCTACCTGTTCCAGGGCAGTTTGTTTTATGCATATGTAACAGTAATGTTTGTGGGCAAAGCCAGAGGGTTAAAATCAATGTTTGAATATCCAAAATACAGTAAATGCCATTATCGTGAACACTGAATTCAAAAAATTTTTAGGGGGGCATGCACCAGATTCCCATTACGAGTTCGCCCTCTCCTGGACCATTCCCTCAGACCTACCAGATTGAAATTTTGGGCCAGCTGTTAAATAAATTTTCCAAATTCCTGCTCAGGACCTTCACGCTACTCCTGAAACTCTACGAGTGATTGTCGAGGCGGAAATCGTAACTTTAGTACAAACAGCAATGCCAAACAAATTGTGCGAAGTATCGCCATATATAAACATTAACAACTGAATAAACAAAGAAGGCCAGAAAGATTTAAAACATTTATTGACTAACGTTTCATTGCTACATGCAACATCATTAGTGAAGTTTAGGGATTACAATAATATATTGTATATTTATATTAGACTAACAGTATTATATGGCATTAAAGGTGATATATTTACAACAGTGACGGAAATGGACAGAAGACAACAGCCTCGTTGTAATCCCTGAACGTCACTCTGATGATGTTGCATAAAGCGACGAAACATTTGTCAATAAGTATGTTTTGAATTCTTCTGGCCTTCATTGTTTATCCAATTGTTAATACTTATACACAGCGATACTTCACACACTTTGTTGGGCTTTGCTGTTTATATTAAACTCCTGAAATTCTGCTTACCTTGAGTAATTCTTGTTGCTTGGCATCCGCGGCGGATTCCAATCGTTCCGTCTTTGCCTCGACGAGTGCTTGGGCGACCGCGTTCTCCTTCTCTTGTTTGGCTTCCATCAAGGCTCGCGATAACTGCATCAAGGAGTTCATGCGTGTTTGAGCCAACACCTGGAAGCAAGAAGAATTCACTTGGATAGCTGTTCACGCGTCATGCACTTCTAACCTCGGATCGTCGCTAAACGGTAGAGCGCTGCACTAGAGCTGCAGCGGTCCAAGAGTTGTATTTTTCGCAGCTATGCCAGTTTTGGGTTTTGAAATCTAAGATTCTGACATTTGAACATTTTTTTTTTTTATCAAACATAAACTAAAGCGATTGATGAGATATATATTTTGAAAATAGGGGAGCTTGGATGTATCTTGAATGAGATATCTTACCTAACGATCTGAGTCTTGGTAGTTCAATGGTTAGAGCGTCTCACCGGTCATCAGAAGGTCGCGGGTTCGCTCCCCGTCTGGGGCTCAGAAATCGTTTTTCTGAGGAAAGAGCTTGACGAACATTCATCTCTCATTCAATAAACTAAAGCCTAATAGCATTTTCAACGCTTAGTTTACCTTCAAAACCTAAACGTATTTCTACAAATAATACTTGTGCCCTCGGACCTTGTCATACCTCTTTCTTCTCAGCTTCAGCCTGTATCTTGGCCTGGGCGACAGCACTGTCCTTCACGCTCTCCACTTGCATCTTGACATGCGACAACATATTCTTCAATTGCTGCGCAGTGGTAATGATGTTGTTAATCGTCTACACGGGAGGACATTATTGAGAGTACCGTGGAATATAATAGATTTTTCAAACGTTGGCAATGAGTGAAACATCTCATCCTTGGATATCACATGAAAAGACTTTCATATTGTAATTCGTACAAAAACGTAAGCCTTGTATACGTAAATCTTCTCTTACAGAGGCTATAACTAACTGACATTTTGATTGATCAACTTCTTGATTCAGTTTCTGAAACACTTGACCTTGTTGCAGCGGCACAGTTTAACGACAAAATGCTTCAGTTTTACTAGGAGTTGAAGCCGTTCACATGGAAAGAGTTTATTTTAACTTTTGGGCACTTTTGATGGTTCTTAACTTTGGTTTTCTTGAAAGACTGCACAGACTTTGTCTTATCCTAAGACCACCTTGTTATCATCTTGAAGTCCTTCGCACCGAGCAGCACAATAGTGAAAGGGCAGCAGAGCATAGTGCAGAATAGTACAATGTAGTACAGAGCACAGGGTTCATGCTGTTCAAGGAAAGTTGAATTCAAGGAGTATACAGGGAGTTTTCAAGGAGGAAAATGAGAATTGTCAAGGAGTATTAAGTAAACTTTCTGACAACAAAAGACAATAAACTTCAAACGTTGCATTTTACCAAATGTTTGTTTGAGGTACCATCTATCGCTCGATTTCAGTCAAACTGTACTACAACAGTTAAAAAGTCATGGGAACTGAGAACAATTCCTTTAGTTTCTTTTTCAGTTACTCCATCATTTCATGGTCTTTATTGCTCTCCAGTAACTATTTGCCTGAGTGACGTGGAACATCTTCCATTTTCTCTGCAAGGTCCATCAGCTTATTATTTACTTTTACCTGAACAAACTATTCAAGGAGTATTCAAGGAGTTTTAGAAAAACTGTAAATTTCAAAGGCATTTCAAGTACTTTTCAAGCGCCCTTGAAAGTCAAAATTTGATTCAAGGAGCATTCAAGGAGTGGCACGAACCCTGAGAAGAGTACTTTGCAGGATATTGTAATAAAAATTACAGTAAGGAAAGGATTGGAGGAACAGAGACTGACAAAACGTAAGGAATGGCTGCAAATTTTCTCGGGTTTCTTTCCAGGAGGATGGGGTCAGAAAATTTTTAACTGCCTCAGGAACGTTTGAGTCATTACCAAACCTGAGCAACCACATATAAAACAGATATTTAATACTTCATGTTTACCTCTTCCAGATGCCACCATTGTTTCTGCAAGTCTGAGGTAGACATGTTCTGCGAACTTGCAGACTGGACTGTTGCAAATCCCACTGGCACAACAGGCACAGCTCCTGAAGAGATGGCAGACAAAGTGCTCAAATCTAGAGAATGGAAGGACCAACTTAACAACCAAACTACAGTACACATTTAATTTTTTGAGCTTTATCACAACGCCACTTCAGGAATCAATCATATAAGAATAGAGTACTGCGTAGACAGTGATAAATAAGGTAAAAAGTTAAATGGTTGATAACTTTCGTGAATGATCTCAAAGAATTCCAACGTTTCGAGCAAAGGCCCTTCGTCAGAGAAAGAAATGTGTTAGGAGGATACGGTCTGAGGACACGTTCCAGAACACGTTTCTTTCTCTGAAGAAAGGGCCTTTGCTCGAAACGTTGGAATTCTTCGAGGTCAGTCATGGTAGTTACCAACTTTTAACGTTTCAGGAATCTTCTTCTTAGGTGTTAATCCACAGGCCTGCTAAACTGTATTTAACCTTTTTGTTTGATGCTGAAATATTTATTTTGTGTGTGGAAGCAAATTTTCAATCCACAAAATGAAGCAAGCATGACCTACCTCCTTCTACAACAGTTTCATCTCCTGTCAGTGGACCAGGTGTGGAGCAAGCAGAATCAACACTAACAAAAGAAAGAAGGTACCAACTATAAACCAACTATATGAATGTAGGAGAAGATGAAGAGTGATATACGCTTAAAGAGGTATACACAGTTACCAAAGACTGTTGGATAGTTTAGTTCTTAACAGAACTGTTTGAAACTTAAAGAGGTAATATTCTACGTAAAGAATACGCCTAAAGAATCAGAAAAAAGCACGATGCATTTCGGCAGACCACTTATCAAGTGCTATACGTCTGCTAGCTAAAGAGAAAGAAAGAAACATATCACCTGCTTATATAGTCTAAAGAAAACTCGTGACATCAACCCAACGGAATGTGGGAGGGTCAAAATAGCGATAGTTTGAAAACAAATTCCTTTTGCCGGCACAGATCAGGATCATTAAGTTTTATGTAAATGGCTTCCATCACCTTCAATTGAAAGGCGGAACGGCATTTGTAAAGAATTCTAAAATTATCATCTGAGTAGTTTTCGGCGCTAGATTTGTTGGACAAAAGATGTTTGCCAACAGCTGAGTCGCAACTGATCAATTGACCGGAGCGGCATAGTCGTCCTGGTTGTTGACGTGATGGCTGAGCTCCATTTCTAATCATGCTAGGAACATGTTGTTTGATCCTATCACCCAGTCTCTGATTAGTTCTACCCACATAGCGAGATCCACATTCGCATTTAAATTCGTAAATAACACAGCTAGATGAAGAAGCAGGTAGAGACTCTTTGTGAGTGGGTGGAAGGATGGTTTTCGTCGAAAAGATGCCAACGAATCTAGCAACAAAAAATATTTGCTCAGTAATTAGCTTGATCGATTGACCAAAAGTTTCGGAAATTTGTCCTATCCATGGAAGTTTTAAATAGACTGGACATTTAGCGGGTCCAATTGGTTTGTCTGTTTCACTTTGATTGAAAGCCTTATTAAGTATACTTTCAGGGTAGCCATTAGATAAAAATATAGATTTCAATTTGTCAAGATCACTTTGAAGAAATTTCTTAGATGCAATCTTATGAGTACGGTCAATTAAACATTTAATCAAGGAGAGTTTCTGCTTTCTGGCACTAAAGGAATCAAATCTTGTGTACAGGCCCGTGAAAGTCGGTTTTCTGTAAACACTAGTCAAGAAAGAACTAAACTATCCAACAGTCTTTGGTAACTGTGTATACCTCTTTAAGCGTATATCACTCTTCATCTTCTCCTACTTTATCTTAAATTACCATTCACCATGGTATCTACGTATTTAAAAACTGTGTTTAAATTTGTTACCACGACAAAATCGCTGTTTTAATATGAATGTCTTTGAAAAACATTTTATAACAAGTGTGAGCGATCGAAGAATAACGTTTATTGAACGACGTTTCGATGTCATCTTAACATCGTTATCAAGTCTTAGTGATGAAAATTACAAGCGCATTAATGTATACAGAATTATTGACGTAGGACTTGCGGCAAAATAAGGCGTTAACAAGTGATGAGGCGATCAAGCGGACATAATTACAATTAACAAGAGGCAAGCGTTAACGAGTAACTTCCTAACTTCGATGGCCTCTTGTTAACTGTAATTAGCTTTGCCTGGTCGCCTCACCACTTGTTAACGCCTTATTTTGCCGCATGTCTTACGTCAACAATTCTGTATACGGCAACGCGCTGGTAATTTTCATCAGCAGAACTTGATAACGAAATTAAGATGAGAAAGCAAATTCCGAAAACCAAGGCCATCTTTCAACTTAAGATCTAAGTTAACAAAAGATGAAAACTGTGAAATGACATCGAAGCGTCGTTCAATAAACGATTTTTCTTCTGTCGCTTACATTTGTTATAATATATGAATGTCAGTCCGAGAATTACAAAGCATGCGTCAAATTCAAAATATCCTTGTCCACAGACATTGTCTTGAAATTTTGCGATCATAGGTTGCCTTACTTCCCTCAACTAAAGTTTTAAATAATAAACTGAAATAAAGGGTACCTTTCTGACCTGGCTAAGGGGAAAAATTTCTGCACCCAAATCCTGCCTGACCACATGTACATGAATAGCAACTGTCATGGAAGTTTAATCAGCTATGACTCAACTTATACAAAATTTATTAAGGAATTTATTTAAACTTTATCTAATGTTTTGGTAAAATCTACTCCAAAACACCTAACTGCTGGTACGGTTAATTTATCAGAGAAATATTCTTCTAATTATAAAGGTAATTATTTTACACTGTAACTGAGATGTGGTGTAAGCAGCCTAACAGATAAAAAACTTCTGGTGTGGGTTGCATTTGGTTGAGAGTGTTTCATGAGCGCAAAGATATTACTGAATGAATATCCTTCTAGTTCTCACCTCATAGATCTCATTGGCATACCTACAGGAAGGGAAAAAAATATTTTGTCAACATTTGCATAGATTTTTATTAACTAGATCTTTGGTGCAATGAACAAATGAAATGTTGCAAAATTTTTGAAGCTATAATCCATGACCAGCCAACAATTTCAAAAAGTAAAAGACAAAACATATTCCGAAAAACAGTGTCATCTTGTAAACTCAAGATTCGAGTTATATAAGAGACGAAAGTGAAACGGTAATATTTCGATTTTATTACAAAATCATCTTCAGACCAAGTGACTTTACATAAACATACCTGGGCCTTTATACATACAAAAACCATGATGATATCATCAGTGACAAAGAAGAATGCCTACCTGGCTATATTTACATGTCAACTGTTAATAAGTAATATCTAATAGTGGTAAGTGGTGATAACAGGATGTGACAGAGATTAAGGATGTTAAGGATGAATAGGAAAGCTGATAGAAGTATATCTAGGTAAAAAGAGACAACTCTTTGCTAGCCTTAAGACCCGAGTTGAGTTCTGGTTTAATAAACTTAATGTGCATTGTTTCTATAATTAAAAGTTGATTGGTGTTGCTAGACGTATTAGAATAGAGGATTTTATAATTATTAAAAATAAGATTTTTCATCCATGAAGTTAAGTCTGAAGAACAAGAAAGATTGATCAATGATGTGTTTGTGGTAGCTTGATAATTATGTTCTTAATATGCACGCTCTCAAGCTGTCCTCTCAGAAAAACTTTCCGAGTCCCTGACGGGAATCGAACCCGTAACCTTCTGATCGTCGGTGAGATGCTCTAGCCATTGAGCTACGGGTTCGATTCCCGTCAGGGACTCAGAAAGTTTTTCTGAGAGAACAGCTTGAGAGCGTACGTATTAAGAACATAATTACCAAGCTACCACAAACACATCATTGATTAACATAAAAATAGACGACATATCGAGACTAGCAGACTGGCAGTACATATGTCTACCACCTATACGAATCAGTACACAAATTTAACCTTCGCTCACCATCTGAGTCTTTGTAGCTTAATAGTTAGAGCATCTCACCGGCGATCAGAAGGTTACGGGTTCGATTCCCGTCAGGGACTCAGAACGTTTTTCTGAGAGAACAGCTTGAGAGCGTACGTATTAAGAAGAAAGGTTGAGTCTATCGAATTGGTGACAGACGTAGGTAATGAATTGTGCGTGTTCACGCTCTAGTAAGTGTTGGGCAACCGCACTGGTGGTGTGCTGAGTAGCATGTTCAGTAGTGATTGACCGATCATGCCACAATCGGAAATTACCGATTACCGATTGTTCCAAGTCATAATCGGTCCGATTCCGATTATCAAAACGAGTCCAATGACGTCATTCATTCTACACGCAAACCTGGCGTAAACAACTTTAAATGGCTTCCTTGGCCAAAAACTTGTAAGAAAACACAATTCCTTCACATGGTAAAATAATTTTTAACCCACTGCTAAGTTAGTAGCTTTGCATAAGAGACTTGCACACGTTTCAACTTTTTAGTAGGAGAAATAGCAAAATACTTTTAACAGGTTTTTGTTTTTTTTTAAAAAGTAATTTTCTGGCCAGACTTGCTGACGCCTTGTCATCTGGCGCGACACTAGCAATCAATAACAACAGCACAGCTAGAGCATTCAGTGTTCCAGTGCTAGCAGACGTGCAACTTGCAGACGTTTTGAAAAGACTTGGATAAAGCAAACAACAAATCTTTATTTCCGGTTGTGTTGAGCAGTGAAGGAAATATTTCCTACTCACACAATAGTAATGTCTTGAATACCAATTTGTATTTATTTAAAAGAAAGCCATTCGTCTAGAAATCTGTCGAAGAATTTTCAGTAGACATCTCAAGGTTGCTCAAGCCGAACTGACGATCAATATCCGATTATTTTTGTAATTTTATCTATTTCACATTGCATTATAAGATTGTGTAAGTGACAGACTGGTGATAGACAAATACACGCACGCATCTCGCTGCTGACCGTAGAAGAAACTGAGGAAAACGATGCCAATTTGGCAACTTCTGAAGAGTTGTTTTATTTCCATATTAATCGGTTATAATTAATCGGGAAATACAGGAACTTTAACCGATTCCGATTGTCTACCGATAACGCAATAATCGGTCTGATTCCGATTCCGATTATCGGTCAATCACTAGAAAGGCGTTTGTGAAGACAGCGATCAGTTTTACCTATATAAGATTTATTGCAGCCTTTCCGAACATGCCACTCAGCACACCACCAGTGCGGTTGCCCAACACTTACTAGAGCGTGAACACGCACAATTCATTACCAACTCCTGTCACCAGTACGATAGACTCAATAGTCTTTCTTGTTCTTCAGACTTAACTTCATGGATGAAAAATCTTATTTTTAATAATTATAAAATTCTCTATTCTAATACGTCGAGTAACACCAATCAACTTTTAATTATAGAAACACTGCACATTAAGTTTATTAAACCAGAACTCAACTCGGGTCTTAAGGCTAGCAAAGAGTTGTCTCTTTTTACCTAGATATACTTCTATCAGCTTTCCTATTCATCCTTAACATCCTTAATCTCTGTCACATCCTGTTATCACCACCTATCGCTATTAGATATTACTTATTAACATTTGACATGTAAATATAGCCAGGTAGGCGATCTTCTTTGTCACTGATGATATCATCATGGTTTTTGTATGTATAAAGGCCCAGGTATGTTTACGTAAAGTCACTTGGTCTGAAGATGATTTTGTAATAAAATCGAAATATTACCGTTTCACTTTCGTCTGTTATATAACTCAAATCTTGAGTTTACAAGATGACACTGTTTTTCGGAACATGTTTTGTCTTTTACTTTTTGAAACTATCAACAGCCAGAAATCTGTGACAGCACTAGATCAGGAAACAATTTCCTCATAACTGAAAACTTTTATCCTATTCGAAATACTGTAGCCTGATATTTTTCAATGCCTTCATGAAGCAAATGTCCAAATCAATGCTCTGTAAAAAGAATTGCTATGGACAGAAAAAAAGTTACATTTACTCACTCAAGGATCATGAAAATCACTTTATTTTGACCAAACTCTGTGCAGTAATTTGGTTGATTAAAACACCAGCTATTTTGCTTGTGCATCTTTTTGTTCAACCTTACCTTCACGTAACTTAAGCCCTTCAACTCCACTGATAGAAAGCCTTTTCTTGTTCAATGGACTATCGGAAGACTCTCGTTTCTTTCTCTTGTATGGTACAAACAGACGCACAGGCCCAGCTAGAGTGTTATCATCGCAACAAGTGGAACATGTGCAAGATAACGCATGAGGGGTGATAATCCCTTCTTCGATAAGACATTGTAAGGTGCGTCCTCCATAACGCAAACTTCTCTTCCAGTCTTTGGATGATGCACGGCCACAAAGTGCTTCAAATTCACTTGGAGTGTACCACTGACCATTATGCTACAATGGAAATGTCATATTGAACTATAATACCATTATCAGCATAAGTATTCAATTTAATAATTGCCACTTATCATATGGCAGTGGCCAGGAGCAGTAAATATACTGAAATCCTGCAATTTGATTGGTTCATAAGCAGTAAGATATTTCCTGTATTGCCTGCTCAGGAAAGAAATTTAAGAAAGCCTTGCATAGGTTGAATAAAAATTTAAATTTTTGACAAAATATGAAGTGAAATTGTATCATGAACAATCAGAGGATGAAAAGTAACCATGCTGAGTGAATTTGGTGAAGGATAACCTGTATGAAATGACAACAGAATTGCAAGTTTTCATTAGGCATCCTGTACCTTCATACTTGTGAATTATATTTCAGTAGAACCATATAATAAACTAATTATTGACCACACTTGTTTGGTCTGTACTAGTGAAATACTGGACTCCTGCTTTTGCACAGACCTCAACTCACTGTGCTCATCTTGGTCAGTACTTAAAAACGGTCCAATATTTCACTAGTACAGACCTCACGGTCTATCACTATGTAGTAATTCATGATTTTGAGTTTGAAAAATAACTGGATATATGCTCAGAAATGAAAACATCCATGATTTTGCTGAAGTAATTTGTAAAGGTGATTCTTATCCCCAACATTACATAGTATCATGCTTTCCTTTCAACTTAAAAGATCAGCATTCCAGCAACAATAAGGCAGCATTAGTTCTTTTTTAATCTAAGCTCACAGTAGAACTATGCTTGACTCATCAATTGCCTTTTCTGTTGATGTTGTAGGCCCGGTGTTGAGTTGACTTGGTTGTGGTTTCATTTATATGCCTAAAAACTAGACCTCATTTCTCACTTCTGCAGCAATAGCTGGTAAAACTGAAGGGTATCAGTATCTTACAGTTTACCATACCCTGAGCCCACAATGTCTAATTTTAACCCTTAAACTTAACCCCACTACTCCAATACTTAACAATTAGATTATGAGCTCGAGATTTCTATGAGGTGATAGTTGACGAGGGCAAAGCCTGAGTCAACTATCACCTCTTAGAAGTCTCGAGCTCATAATCTAATTGTTTTAGTAGAAACACTTTGCAAAGAACATTTTTCGTGTCTTCTCAGGGATTGCACTTTCACGTAAGCATTCTCTTTCGTCTTCAGAAACTTCTTAAAATCGAGAGGCGGAAGCCATTTTTGCTACTTGCTATCTATTGACAAATAGATAGCGAGTAGCATAGCCAATCAGAATGTAGCATTTGCATCAGTACTTGACTAAGTTTCTACTAATAACTAATATGGCTAATGCTTACCCGAATGACAAAAGGCCAGCCCTATGGGTAACAATTGATAACCATAATACCACCGACTATCAATCCTGGGTGGGTATGGTAGAGCATAAGCTACCCAAACTAAAATTTGGACAGCTGGGAATGGTTCTAAAAATAAGAGCTCACCATAATCTGATAGTCACCTAATCAGCCAAAACAGGCATATCATCATGTTTGACAAGAGGTTTGACACTAAACCAAACAAGGGGCAGATAGTTACTATCACAAGGAGTAAACCCAGACAGTTGTTTTACCTTAATACACTTCCCTCTGCCTCCAGAACCAAGCTTGTTCTTATGCAATTCAGCGGTTTCATCACGACATCGTATCAACAAAACATCGGAGTTCATGGCTTCTTGCCATTTTGCCCGAGCTTGGGCGGCTTGGCTGACTGGAACACTAACCGTAGCCACTTGGCCTTCGCAACTTTTAACATCATCGGCCTGTATAATTCCTTGGGATATCTGTGAAAGCGATGCGGCGGCCTCCAAGCCAGCAACACGTAGAGCTTCGCTTTGAATCGGGCCCAAAGTTGTTGGTATCTGTTGCAACACAGATGGCGGCTGCGTGCCGTCGGTACTGGTCGTTAGGGTCACTGTTGCCGTTGAATTCGGAAAAGAAAACCGAGTATTCGCTACTTGGATAGCTGCTTGTTCACTTTCGACTGAACTCGCTACACTTTCGCTATTCTGATATACTTCTGCAGTGTTGTCGTGCTCGCTCGGAATCTCCTCGGTATTTACGGTAATGTCGATTTGCTGGCCAACTTCGGCAAGCGTGTAGTCTTCGTTCCCTCTCGACATGTCGACGTTGCTCTCCATTCTTTCACGACGGCTGCCAGCGAGCTCTGCAAATGAGCTTTGACGAAGAACTTGTGGATGTGAAAGCGATGGTGAGGAAGGAAACGAAAGAATCTGCAGGATACGTAAACAATTCCAGTTAAAAAACGTGGGGGGAAAATGATTTGAAGTAACTCCACTAACTTTGCTGGGGGCCAATGATTGTTGAAGCGAAAGCAAAGAAAAACCATCTGGTATACCAGAATGCCAAGCGTGCAAACTTTGACACCAAATCGAGTCTAAGTTGTCGCGCAGAATTCTTGTTTTGCGTGGAAATATCACTGCATTGAAATTATTCTCAGACTAACCCTGTATTTTCTATTTCTTAGGAATTTTGTCAATAAGAGTCACAAGAGCTGCCAACGAAAGTTAGAAAAAACATGAATTTGAAGAAGCTTTTGTGGCGTTCCCGTTTTACCGCCCGTAGTTTTGGTCTTCAATTTTAGTTCAAGAACAGACAGTGATTCTAAAATTTAAAATTGCTTCGTAAAACATAATCCCAGAAGTAACACAGATAGCCAATTATCAAAGGGTTAACCAAAGTAAACACATTGACCGTATATCGAACCCAGGTCCAAGAGGTAACTGATAAATGAGCTACCACAGTGCCGACAATGTCCCACCAAATCAGGTTATGGATCATTTATGAGGAAATCTAGAAGACCATTTTTAAAATTGTGGTAATAATTCCATAATGTGACCTTTTCAAGGCTCTAGGACTCGAAAATTAGTCTCACGCAATTTTCCAAGTAATTGAATTTTTGACGTCATGATTTGTGATCGCTGGCTGTTCAATCCTCAAATGAACTTTTTTCTGGTTTTTGGAACTTAGAATTGATTTCAGTGATAAGTTCAACTTTTGTACCTGAAACAATCACCTTCAAGCTTACCTTATTCTTGTGTCATTAAAATATGTGGATATTTAAACTTGCGATCTGACAGCGCCCATTGTAGTTTACGTAACCCATCTAGTCTTTCAATCTGTCAGCAAGTTTGTTATTTAACGCCTTTACGTTGCTATTTTCAAGACCGTAGGAGCAGGTCCGGCAGGTGTGGCAGTCAACGGATGAAAGTACATTGCAGAACAAGAACAAATTTTACAAGCTTTATCGGCTTATTAATTATCTGCGCCACTGACAAATAGCGACTTGGTTTGGGAGTAGGTTCAATTGTCCAAATTGTCGAAATTTTCCTATTTCATCCAGGAGATTGGACCAGATACAATCTCAGAAGGTCTGAGATCCAAAAGTTTCCTAGTTTTATAACCCATATCCCCTTACATGTTTATTTTGCATTATTATGTTGCACATATATATATATAAACATCATAAAAACTTTATTTAAAAAAGATGGATTTTTCTTCTTTTTTAATAAAGTTTTTATGATGTTTATATGACGTTTAAACTTTATGTTGAGCAGGCTCGTGAGGATATTATATTAGGCTATAGTGACTTTTTGAGGTAAGCGATATAATCCCATTTGCTCTTTCTTTGCGTTATTGAGCCCTCTTTGCATTTCGTAAACCTAAACGTTCACGTATATATATATATATATATATATATATATATATATATATACGTTATATACACATACGCATATGTATGTATGCGTATGTGTATATAATGGCTTGACTGCCCATCGGATCGGCAGAAAATTCCTGCGGGCCTTGTTTACTTGCAGTTAAGTAAAGTAATGGAACACGAAAGCCTTCCGGACCTCAGAAGCCCAATGTGTTTCATAAACGTTAGAGAATGAGCGATATCGCTTTTAATTTTGCAACGCCCTCCGCTCTCCGAACGTTCAAACAATTGCGCATGTCAGAATTAGTCAGACTTCCCGAATCGTAGACAAGAATTATATCTTGTGAATGTGTTTTGACAGATTTGCCACAAGAAAGAGGATCAAGCCATGCGAGGACTTCATGATATCGGCTCGTGACTAGATGATAAGGCCATTGCCTGGGCCATTTGCAGCCTGAACGATTCAGGCCATGCCCGTCACTTTTCCTCTTCCAGAATAAGTATACCGTTTTTTCGACTATTTAAAAGTTTTTGTCCGCGTGCCCGAATGACCCGTGCGCGTTCCGTCAAGTGCGTGGAAAGTTCGTTTAGCTTCTGAGTAAAGCCGGCGCAGAGCTCGGACGGTTTTATGACCCAGTCCTCCGCACCTGGTCCTAACACAGCTAGCTGAAATTTTTCTTCGTATTCAATAATGGTAATGTTTATTTCATAGCCATTGTCTTCTACTGGAACGAATGACTCAACGGTCCGGCCGTCAAGGAGCAATTCTTCATCAAGTGTTTGTCCCAATATGCATGTCACAGACATACTGCACTTGGTCATTAGGCGTTCAATAAGCTGCTTTGCTAAAGAGTTGGGGAGAATGAGGAAGGCAAGTTGAATCACAGTGCTCATTGTGATTGCTTGAACCAAGGATGAAATGTGACTGCGGCGAAGTTGCATCTCCCACAGTCGAGGAATAGCTCCTTAAAATTTTTGAAAAAGGATAAAGAAGAGTGAGATGAACAAAACGTACCCTCTCCTTTACTCCTCCCCACTATGTCTCTTCTGTCTGTCTATCTGTCTTTCTCTCTCCACCTCTCTGCTCCCCCACTCCCTTAATCTGCACGTCCTTTCTTCTCTCTCTCTCTTCCTCCTGCGCCCTCTCGCTCTCCTTCTGCTTTGTACTCTCCCTCCCTCCCTCTTCTTCTCTCTACTTATCTTTCCCCTTTCTCCCCCCTTCCCTTTTCCTCTTACTCATTCTTTCCCTCTCCCTGCTCCTCTCCATCTTTCTCTCCCTCTCCCTCCTCCTTTCCCTCTCCATCTTCCTTTCTTTCTTCCCTCCCCTATTCCTCTCCCTATTCTTCTCCTTCTCTTTCTTTACCTTTCCCTCTTCCTCTCCCTCTTCCCCTCTCTCTCCCTCTCCCTCTCCTTCTCCCTGTTCCTCATCTTCTTCCTCTCTCTTTCCCCTCCCTCCACTTCTGCTTCTTTCTCTGCCTCTTCGTTTCTCTCTTCCTCTCCCTCACCCTCTCTCTTTCCCTCTTCCTCTCCTTCTTTCCCTCACTCTCAGTTTCAATCCCGGTTTTCCCTCCCTGCTCCCTTTACCACCTGTTGTCTCTTCCTCTCCCTTTTCTCTCACTCCCTCTTTCTTCTCTCCCTCTTAATCCCATTCCTTCATCTGCAGGTAGAGGAAGAGAAAGAGAGAGGGCGTAGGAGGGAGAAAGAGAATTAGCTTCGTCAAATGTCAATATATTCCGACACATAATGGCCACTTATTTTGTAAATTAATAGTACTCGGAGATTTCTGAGGAAGCAAGGGAGGCCAGTGCCAATCTAAAGAACCTTAACACTTGACCGCTGGAAATGAAACTATTTAGTTACCTTCTGTTCCTACAGGTAACGATAAAATATTGAACGAAGTAAAACACGTCAGCGATCTGCTAGACTGAAGGTTCATTGGTAGATATACTGTTACGTCAGAAGGGAAGGCAACACCATTCTGCCGCAAGCAAGCACGTAAACTACCAGCAAGACAGGATAAAACAACATCAGATACTACAGAAAAAGAATTAGGAAAATTAATGGTATATATTTATGTATGTATGTTGTATGCATGTATACATACATACATGTAAGACAGGTATATATATATATATATATACATACAGTGTGACCTCTATTAAGCGGCCACCCTCCATTAAACGGCCACTTTCTAAAGTCCTGAATTATTTGTTACTAAAATGCTATATTTGATATCTCTATTCAACGGCCACCTCCATTAAGCGGCCGCGGCCACCTTTTCGTTGTTGCAAGGTCATTATTTATTACTTTTTTACCTCTATTAAGCGGCCAGCATATTATCTTTTCAAGCGAAATAGTGACAGGAAGACGGCAATAAGAATAGGTGATAACTGATAACGACAAGAACTGCAATTTAATCTCATTTGTAATGACAAGTCACAAGCTGCAAAATATATACACGTGGAAATCTTTCACATCCGTCACTGAAAGCACCCACTGTTCTGTGGCACGAAAAACTACGGTATTGCTAGTCTATAAAAATCCTTGCTGCTCAAGTTTCTTTTTAAGCCATGGAATAGAGAACTCGTCTCCTGTGAAACAATACTCGCATGGGAGTTCTAAACCGTAGCCGGCCCCTCTGTTTACACGCTTGCCTTTCACAACGTCAAACAGCTTTGACCGATTATTTTAAGTAAATCGTCCGTCAAAGGCTTTGAACTACAATAGATTTTACAATGATTGTTGGTGTAAAAAAAAGGTCTAAGTTTTGTTTCATGGATTTTGTTGAATGTATCTTCACGTGTTTAACTCTTTTCAAAAAGCATTTTGCTATATAGAGTCAATAAATCACGTTGACCGCCATTTCTGTCCGATTTATATTTTACTTCTATTAAGCGGCCACTTTTCAAAGTCCCGAGGGTGGCCGCTTAATAGAGGTCGCACTGTATATATATATATATATATATATATATATATATACATCCAACAAAATGTAACCGGAAAGCTACACAAGTGACTTGAATAAATAGAGCGCTCGATACCATTACAGATAGAGCGAAAATTATATATATATATATATATATATATATATATATATATATGTCTTACATGTATGTATGAATATATATATATATATATATATATATATAAAGCAAAAGCAAAAGTGTATCATACAAGAAACACAGTTGACGATTGGTTTGAGAGTGCTCGATATACTATGTAGGTAGAGCGAAATAACTTTAATAAAGTTAGAAGAGCGTTTGCTACTCGGAGTTTCACGTGTCTACAACACGATCATCAATTGCCTGATGATCGTGTTGTAGACACGTGAAACTCCGAGTAGCAAACGCTCTTCCAACTTTATTAAAATTATATACATATATATATATATATATATATATATATATATATATGTCTTACACGTATGTATATATATTATCTGTCTTACATGTATGTATGTATATATATATATATATATATATATATATATATATATCTGTCTTACACGTATGTATGTATGTATGTATGTAACGTTATATGTTTATGTATGAATGTATGAATGAGTGTATGTAATATGCATGTATATATGTACGATATGTAATATTCATAGTGAAATAGCCTGTCCAACAAATTTAGATATATTGTATCCCAGGATTCCTTTACCAGAAACATCTTTTTAGTCACTCAGTGATTTGATAAATTCAATTGTTAATATTAGTTACTTTCTTAATTTTTATGAATGAACATCCTTTTTCATTCAGTTGTATTCCTAATTTATCTTGTTGCATTGTAGTAATATGAATGAATGGTGGATACACGCCGCTCTGAGAAACCAGCACTGTCTGAACGAGGTTAGCATGTCGAAATAAAATTTTTAGTACAACAGCTAAATGCGACGACTATGGGGTGAGGCGTCACATGTCTGGTATGAAGTTGCGAACAGTATCATTGAATCAATGCTATTTTTTTGCGCGTTATGACGTTCAGTTAAGACGACACGACACGAAGACGACAGTGCAAAAGAACAATAAGTTGAAGCTTCATGATCGTTTTTGGTTGCCACTTTGAAGTTTGCCGTGTTTCAAGACAATACTCTTCGATCGACCATGATCTAGCAACCTTGCCGATTCCTGAAAATTTTAAAATTTATATTCAAAATCAAAAAATTGCTGAAAATCGAGAAATTTAGTAAAGCAGTAGACGTTAGTAATTGCATATTCTAAACAGGCCTGTGCAGCTTCTACGTTGTCCCATCCATTTCATAGGATGTGATGTTACCGTAGGAAGTTATTTATTTGAAATTAAACGATCGCCAGGAACTCATCATAGCATGGTCGTTAGAATGATGAAGAACAGGAATGTAGCATGCTCTGAAACGGGCAACTGACATATGAAGGTAAAAAGGTCTGTTTATATAAAAGTGATACTTCTCTCTGCAATGGTTACAACCAGATCAGGGAGACTATCCACAGTTAATTTGAATGAAATTAATCACTGCTGATATCATTACAAACGACAGATAAGAACCTGGTTCTAATTAAGCAACAGAAGTTGCCATAATCATTATGTTCGGTCGTGGAGAGATCAGATTTGCCTTGCGCGCATAAATCGGTGTTGTCGACGAAGGCCTAATGCTGTTACCTGGGGCTGTTTATGTAGGAAAAAAGAAAATATTCCGAGTTTCTAGACCGGTTCCCAGATTGCCGTGGAGATCTCTTCATGCCTTTTGGTTGTTCGAGGGTGTCAGCTAAGAAAAACAGTTCTCTTCATGAAAGAAATTGAAATCATTAAAGTCTCATGAGGTAACAGCTGCAGTTTTCCCAACTGATAATTTGTCTTTTCACCGTTGCACGAAAACCTGTACATTTAATTTCGTTCTGCCATCTCAGGTTGCAAAAATTGCCATCTCAAAGACCCTAAATTTTCAAAATTCTTTGGATAGCAGGCCAACACATCTGCGGTTGGAGGAGTAGGGCTTTGCCGTCATATGAGCTACGTGCCTCTGCGAAAATCCCGTTTTCAAAATCTGTAATCCATTAGTTTTAACGAGTTAGCTATATAAGTTAACGGATCAAATTGTTGCATACAGGTCTCCGATTTCAACTTCTGTAATAGTTCTGACAACTTCCATCGACGGAGTAAAATGCGATTGCAATCCAATGATCACGCCAGGTGTTCGTGCTTATTGAAATCTGGCGTGCTGCGTCAGTAGTTTTGAATGAAGTAGAAAACGTTTGAAGAAAATACTCTGCCAAGGAACGAGATCTACACTTTTACTACACTTTAAACTTTACTACTTAATTCTTACTACTTAATTCTCGCTAATTGTAACGATTAACTCCTAGTCCTCAGAACGTCTATCTTTGCTGAGTAAAATGGCCTGGCGTTTAACTGATTAAAAATGATAAGAGTAGCGCTTGAATGAGAGTTAAACGAGGTCTGATCATTAGTAGGCATTCCTTCTAACTACAGTTGAATCTCAGGTCTTTATGTTTTAGATTGCTTTAAATGCTGGGAGAGAATGCATGATGTGTTGTGCTATACACATTGGCTTGAGGAATTTATGACCGAAATTTTGTCCCTGAGCTATTTCCAATGATGGATTAGCCTGCATCAAAATATCAGTTATTCCACTTTGCTAGAAACTTCCTTGTGTGTACTTTCAACTCATTTGCATGGCAACGAACTAAGAGCCACAACTGGTGGTAAAATTTACGGGTTCCACCGACACTCGTCTCATAAAAACGTCTTAAGATTATGTTCCAGGATGTTGCTATCAACAAACTGGTTTCCAAAAACATGAAAACAAAGTTACCCAAAACAGATGATCCCTGGGGATTAATGACGTAGAGTCCATGACCTGCTCTTTAATACCCAGCAGGTGTTTTAAGATAGCATGCAACTTGCAGCGATGAAATTGAAAAAAAAAGTAGCTATGACGATGTATACATGATATGCAGGTTTCGTAACTTTGGGTGTTTTAAGTAAGTTAAATCGTGTTTAGCCGGTACTAACTATTCATAAGTCTCGTTACAACTCCATCGGTTGAACCGTTTTGCAAATTCTGTCGTCCGTATTACGCCCAGACGTGGGAGAGCCATACAACCAGCTAATTTCAAGTCTCAATATAGCACACGTGCAGACACAATTTGTCTACTCAAAGACTTAACTATTTGCAACTTTAGGGATCAATCAATTCCTAAACATAACCGTGTAATATCAAAACTACAAGATTTCAGTTCTAAAAGGTGGTTCAGCAAGTTTCAGCAAGTGTCCAACTCCACAACAATGACTGTAATTCACGTATAACCCCTCTAGATATTTATATAATTTTGTGTTTGATAATTCATGGATTCATATCCTACCTGATGCTCCAGTTGCTGTGGTTATGGTCTCTACAAGAAGTCTGCTCACGGGTTCGGAGAAAAATATCGCCCTTTCTTTTTTTCCAGTTGGTTCAAGAAAAATTGCATTGTTTGCTTTTAGGAGACTTTTGACGAAGATGCTCGGCCCAGCAAGTAGAGCTATACAGCTCAAACAAAAAGCTTGAGTTGAAGAAACTTCATTCCGAAACGCGAATGCTGTTTTATCAAGGAAATTCCCCGAAAGAAAATAAACAAAGGTATAGAGATCAGCATAGCTATGATGGAATCCAAAGAAGATGATATTGTTGTTTGCCAAGCCTTCCTCGTTCGAGTAATGGTAAACTTGCCAGTCAACGTCTGATGTAGGGTTTTCAATCGTAAACTTCCTCTTTTTAAATTCAAACAAATGAATTCTTTTGGGGTTGACCTCCTTGATCGGATTGTCATCGAGGTTGGTTTCGAACCACATTAATTCGTGAAAAATTAATCTAGGTGTTCGAGCCAGTCGGGAAAGATGAGTCTTGCCCACTTCTCCTTTACAGTAACTCAGTCGATTATGAATAAGGAAGTTTACCAATTCGATACCGAGTTCACCTTTCACTATCAGCAGCAAAAACAAACTTGGGAACCGTGTTTCATCCGTGGAAACAAACCAAAACTTCTCGCTTGAGTTTCCCACGTCTGCTTTTCCACCTCCTTGTGAGAGAACGCGAATACAAACCACGCATTTTTGACCAATTTTATAAAGCAGTGAAATCGGAAAGGCCAAGACGAGGAAGGAGTATGCCAGACTGAAAATCAACACGTTTACAACGCAGGATAAAATGAATTGGATGATTATAAGATACCCTGATGATGAGAGAGGATGAACAATACTTGGGACTCTAGTCTTGGTGGCTGCAACTGAGGTAGCACGCGGTTGAACTGCCCGAAGACAAGCCATTCTTTGACAGTATTTCAATTGCAAAAGATAAAAGTTGCAGCAATGTGTTCGAAACTCAACGGGTATACTGTTCCAGATGCTGGATGATTATTCCAGATGCTGGATGATTATTCCAGACGCAAAATGCTCAAACTTCGGACGTTTCCGTCAGTTGAAAGGCGCCGTGACGAAGGAAGGGATTTTCCTACGCATGCCATCTTCGATTGGGTATACTGATCTTGTTAAGAGCATCAAAATTTTCCATTGCTAAGCATACAATTAAGGCCTCTAACGACGTCAGACAGTAGATCTTCTCGAGTATCGGAACTGTGTTGACAATGCCATAGTATGATATGAATATGCAATTGCATTTCATACACATTTGCATGTGAATAAGATCATTTTAATAAAATAATGATTTCTGGAGATAGGATGTAACACGTAGTCGACTTGATGTACTAAATTTTTCACACCAGAACTTCGTTAAACATTTCATTGGTCAGAATGCTGCACTTGTGGGATTCCTTTTCCTAGACAGCTTTCCGCATTGTATTGCCAAGCGAAAACTTGTGCTGGAAAATCTTGTCGATGCTCTAATTCAAGAAAAAGAGTGTTGTTTGTCGATTGTTTCTATCAGATAACCTACGTCAGAGGTAGTGAGGAAAAACTTGAGTCACACCAAGTTGATATTCAATTGATAAATACAAAAATAGCCGTCGTTTGACATCACAGATGTGTGAGTTTGGCCAGCTTTGGAGCTGAAATGCGGCAAGCCTAAATTTAGACCGTTTTAACCGACAGTCTTATAAATTTGAGCCAAAGCACATGTTAGCTGAGTTTCATATTTTAATTCAAGGTCAAATAAGTAACCAAATGAAACTTCATAATTTATGCTACAAGAGTGATTTTGTAAATATGTGACAATTGGCAGGAACAGTCGCGGTTATATTGTTCGGACGTCATCGAAACTACTCTACGAAGCCAAATATTGAAATGTATTTCAGGATATGACATGAGTTCATGTTGATTTTTGTAATTACACGCGCGTTAACGTCACCACTGTGTCACTATATTTAAACAGACACAGACACGGCGTCTGGAATAAGAAAGCAGAATTGACGGTAACATGGGTAACGCGTCTTCTTATGAGATTGTTTTATTTAATCTCAGGTTTGTCTCAATAATCATGCATGGATGTGGCATACTGGGGCAAGGACTAACCCGCAACCTGCACTGGCGTCTTCCTGTGTGCTAACAGATTGGCCAGTGCTCAATTTGCCTTGATTTGGCAAAATTCGTATAAAAGTCTTCTTGGTTGCCGTGACGATAGTGGGGATGTGAGCTCTTTGGAAATGTTCAGGAGTCAAATAGATCTGAGAGACCCCCCGGGAACGAGGTTGGGGGGCGATGAGAGATTCGAGTTTTTACTGTCAGATTCAACTTGTAACAGTTACGTCGACACGCGGTTGTTTTTGTGAAATTTCTGGCATGCCAATGATTAATAATAAAGGATTAGTCAGTGCGAGATGTCACCAGGTGATAAAAAGGGCTTCAATGGTTTTTGCTGAGTTGATAAGCTTTTCTGATTATCACCGCGGTTATTGGCGGGATCCGTGATTTTTTGGTTTTTTTGGAGGGGGGAAGGCATTCCGACGAATCCGGACATTTTTGGCACGACACTGCGAGATACTTGGTGTAGATTTAAATATAGTTACTTACCCATAAGCTAGTATGTTATACAAGAACAGTCAGGCGTATGTTGACAGTTCACAGATCTGTTTTGCGAAAAACTGGCGGAGCCGTTAAATTCCTCCCGCAACAACAGTTGAGTGAGAATATAGCAAATACCCTGGACCTTTAACGAAGCAAAACAACGACCAAGAATTGAGACATGTTACAGGAAAGACCTTTTTATTCAATCTGTATTTACATATCTCCAAAATACTGTACAAAACAAATAGAAAGAAACCGACGAGGATTATTTGCAAATATGTTTCCATGGCAGTCTTGACGGATTGCAGCTAAGATTAAATTATTCTGAACGTAGGGAGAAAATTTAATAAAACATTGTCAAACTCGTTAGAAAGATTGACGCTCGCCCATTAACAAGATGCTCACATAGGCAAGTTTATTCAAATGTAATCAAGCTTCATTCGCTTTTTGCAACTGCATGAGTTTTTAAATAGAAGAGAGAGGAACGAAGTAAAGAAAAACACATAAAATTAAGCAAATGGTAAAAAGAAAAAACAAAACGGAGGAATACATGGAAAAACTTTATCCGTTCGATTCTTCTTTTATTTTCAATATAAGATTTTTCGCGAATTTTCATTTAATGTTACTTATTACTCGGAAATAACACTCTAACAACAATCTTACGACTTAGCTAAATACTCTAAATGGCTTTTTTCCCGCAAAATTCCAAAATATATTTTGAAATCCCAGTTAAAGCGGACCTCACTTCCTAAATTACATTCAATAAAATTCATGATTAAACACCACGTCTAAACATCGGCAAGGGACATGGCTGCGAAATTCGACGAATTCTAAACAGACTAACTCGATTACCATTCTCAAGCGGACATTCTACTCCTATATTCCTTCAAAAGGGTAAAAATTTCTAATTTTCCAACAATAAATTGACGAACGAAAAGACGAGTATACTTAAAACAACACGAACGATCTATGTTTCGTCGTTAATCACAGTTCAGCATACTAATACTATGACATGAATTGTGAATTATTATGCAGGAATGTCCCATAAACCAACAGCTCTCGGGACTTCCACGAGCTCTCTTGGCATTACTCATTTGTTTGCGCGCGGTGTTTCAAAAACAGTTACACAAAATAGAAACTCTTTCGCCGAAATTCATAACCATACCTCTTGACTAACTACCGTTTAATATTACGTTAACTCGTGCCTCATTAACACGATGTGACTGTCGTAAACGATTGTTCGTTCTGAAGTATACGTTTAAGTCAGGAAAGTCTTCCGGACAAACTGCTACATTAGCAAACCAATCGTGAGGTAGAATTGCACCTTTGACACAACATTACATACGCCAAGAAGTACAATCGTATCAAACAATCGTCTAGGGCAAACAGGCTTAATTAGCATATACCTTGCAGGTGAATAGTGTTTTTTTCGCAATCTGATTGGTTCCCCTATCTTGGAATATCCTGCATTATTCACCTCCGAGAAAAACAAGATGGCGTCCCGTTTTGTTTAAGTTTCGGAAGACCTTTTTTAAGTAAACGAAGTCGCCGTGCCATACAATACCAAAAAAGCAGCGAAACTTGGCACTGAAATATTCAAAGATATGTCTTTCTTTTTGCCTTTTAGCGATAAATGGAGTTAGGATAAGTTCAAAATATTTTGTTTACAAATGACGAGTGGGCGACAAGCCGACGAAGTTCAGTAAAATTGTTCTGAAAATTTCAAAAATAAATATGTGAAAATAATTTTGCGAGGTATATGCTAAACTATTCATTTTCACTTCGGCGAATAATTGTTAATTATACACATGGATTTTCACTTGCGACTGTCATGCATGAATTTGCTGACGCCACCTCAAAGCTACCAACGAAGCACAACATTTGTCAGTGACTCTTCAGAGAAATAGAAGGGGTAGTGGAGTGGGGTGAAGGCTGAGTCAGCTTCCAAAACTAAGGGAGGAATTCATTTTTGAAACAATTGCTCCATGTCAACGAGAATTATTAGAAAAGGTACGCATAAATGTATTTTATCCCACTTGTCAAACTTGCACCCACCCTATAGCAAAATGGCTGTTTTAATGCGGTGAGTTGTGAGTATACCAGGATCAATCAGCATGACTTTTGTCTCATCAACTTTCTATATTCATCCTTTTGGATGCTTGTTTACAGATCCCACGCAGACCTTAGGTTTTATATCCCTCTTTATCCCTTGAGTTTCCAACAGTATATAAATGTACGATTTAACAAATCAAAATTGGTTTCAAACACAGAATTCGATAGATTTTCAAAAGAATTTTGAATTGATTGAATAATTTAAAATTTCCTTAGAAAAATCTGGGACCTGAAGGTTTAAGAGAGCAGATTTACACCAAGGCGACTGTAGTGTTTCAGAGACTCAAAGCAAGATATCAACTTTTCAATATATGCGAGTTTTTCAAACACACTACCATTACACAACGCACAGGGTAGAATTATCCGAAAAGTGCTAACATGTTTTCACAACAAAAGTTCAAATGCGTGGCCCAATTCCAAAACAAGTTTGTTGAATCCTAAGACTTTCTGGAGTTGTATTCGACGGCTGTAATGGCGGTTATTACAGCTGGAACCGCAGTTAAATGTTTTTTTGTTTCAAAGCCACAAAAACCAGACAGAAAAGTCGTGACGACGCAGGAATTATTCAGTCGCTTCGTTTGGATAACAAACTGCTGACCACTGTAACAGCACCTATTGATGTGGCAAACAAGACATGCGCGACAGTCGCTATATCAGACAAAAATCACACCAACCACGTCCCCAGGCTCTTTTCTCCTTGTCCTCACTGCGGGAGAAAACAGCTTGGCTGGAGTTCGCCACGACAAATGCAACTTGTTTATGGTAGGGTTTTTTCGGCGACGAGATTGAAACATTTTTCGAAAACTCCCTCAAAGTTTGTTTGTGCCACCGAGATTTTAGGTGGCATGTGGCCAGCAAGGGCCTTTCCCGCGGAGCGTCCAAGCAAAAAAAGAGCCTGGAAACAAGGTGAAGATCAGTGGTTATGTAGCTGGCCTACAATATCGAAGTACAAGTGTAGAAAAAGTCCGTTAAACAAACCACTGGATAAGTTTTAGGGTATAGCATTCACTGAACTAAGAGAGGCAATCTATTTTCATTTTCATTCTCAGCTCGAGAAGTGTGGAAAACCCACGAACGTGTTACATCAAACCGTCTCGCTTAGCAAGACATCCCTGACACCAAGACTGACTTCTCGTTATTTATACAAGCTGGCTTTCACGCAAGGTGGGGGAAAAATCAACTGAAGCATGCTCATTCTGATTACTGTGCTCACTCAACGATATGAATCATTCTTGCCCGGGTTAGCTTCACCACACATTACCGAGAGATAGGACCCAAGCCGCTCCACATAACATCTACATTAATTTACCATTGGAATTTGATTCATCTTGTATTCACCTCGGGGGAGACTGGTGGCGAGCATTTTCAACGAGTCTGTATAAGGGATAGAAATAACCATTGAAATGACAGTTGACGGAGGTTTTGTTACCGTATCAAAAACAAGCAAGCAAAGCAAGCAAACAGGCAACACCAAGGCAAGCAAACAGGTAAACAAACAAGCACAGTAAGTAAACAGGCACGTAAACAGGTAAACAAACAAGCAAGCAAAGTAAGCAAACAGTCAAGCAAGGTAATCAAACAGGTAAACAAACAAGTAAGCAAACAGGCAAACAAACAGGTAAACAAACAAAAAGCAAAGTAAGCAAACAGGTAAACAAACAAGTAAGCAAACAGGAAAACAAACAGGTAAACAAACAAGTAAGCAAACAGGCAAACAAACAGGTAAACAAACAAAAAGCAAAGTAAGCAAACAGGTAAACAAACAAGTAAGCAAACAGGAAAACAAACAGGTAAACAAACAAGTAAGCAAACAGGCAAACAAACAGGTAAACAAACAAAAAGCAAAGTAAGCAAACAGGTAAACAAACAAGTAAGCAAACAGGCAAACAAACAGGTAAACAAACAAGCAAGCAAGGCAAGCAAACAGGTCAGCAACGATCTCAAACTTATCAATCACTCAAGTTTCATTTTCTTTCGTATTAGGAACCCCTGATGAAACACTACTCAAACTCGTGTTTGAACTGATTACTTCACAGTTAAGTCTGGAAATGGTCTTCGTTGGTTTTTAATCCAAACGATCAACCTCACGAGTTCCGACGAATGCAGAAAAAGTGCGTGAATCGAACTCACCTGAAATGCTCTTGGATAATTGAAATTTTACTCACGTCAGCGTTATCGTTCAAGAAACTTGCAAGGTTTCCAACCTCACGGTAATTCTTTGCCAGAACCTTTGGTGAGGCAGTGGCGAAGTCTCGAATGGTTAAGGAAAGGAACGTTGGCCTAAATTAAATCACAACATCAAAACATTAAATCGGATACTCTTCCATAGACATAGCTGAATAGCGATTGGTTTGGCAAGGTCTTTCCAAGAAACTTTCACTTTCTAGAAAATTTTCTACACGAGAACACAGAAGCGCGATGTTTACTTGTCGCCTAAGAGTCAAACATAAGAAGTCTCATGCAACACTTGTATGAAATAAGTTACTTGCTTCAACTTTACAATTAAAACTTGGCAGCATATTTTTCATACGGGCTCCTTCATAAGCAGTCTGCTGACCCGGAGGTGCGACTTGAAATCCTGCATGGCCTTTATTGAAAAATCAAAAAACCATATCGAACTCGAGTCGACAAATCATTATGATGACTTTCGAAGACTCATATAGTCATGAAATTTCCTCTTTATGTTAGCGTGGGGATGATTCTGAAATTAGTGGACAACGTACCACAAAGATTGCAGCGGTAAACTGTCTTCGTCAATACTCTGCGCAAGTTCGGCTATTCTCTTCATTAACTCGATGACAACTCTTAAAGTAAACTATGAGAAGAAAAATACAAAACCCAGAACTTAAAACCACAGAACTAGTCATATAGACGAAAGCTGGATAGCCTTTCACCATGATGATTAAATTGCTTAATTAATTTGATTAATAATATGTAATTAGTATAATTAATTAGAATTAAATTTAATTATCCAATTTAATTTTTATTTAAAAACTATAACTGAATAACCATAATTAATTAATATAAGAAGCGAATTGATATGTCATCATTACTATTAATCTCTAAATGTTTCATTCTCTGAACCAATATTTTTTCTCTTGAGTTTTAATTTCTGTTCAATTGCACTCCCATTTTTCGACTCTGAATGACATCCCCAACAGGGTTTCTATCAACAATTTTTTCTTTCTCAGCACGATTATTTCCAGCAGAACGCCATCTTCGGTTTTAAACAAAGGCAGCATAACATGACCATCACTTGCCTTACAGGAGAAGAACTGCAAAACAGAGCCATCTTGATCTCCGACCACATTGTGATAATGTTCAACCATCCTACCAGATGAGGACCCTTTTATGACATCAACCAAAGCCTCCAACAATTCGTTCTTCTCCTTAAAGAGAAAACATAACAGAAACTGCCTTAAACCTGACCCAAAAATAGTACTGGTTCCCTGTTTGAGAATCATCGTACCTCGAGATGCATATCTTTCTTTGTTAATGTTCGTAAGTTTCTCGTGATAGCCAGCGCAATGTCATGTCTCTGCGTCTGTAAAGGAACATTAAGTTCACGAGGTTGTCACTCTCGCTCAAATAAAAAAAAACATGAAAGGCCCGTCACTTTTTAAAGACGTTCACGGGATCAACCAACAAATTCAAAATAAACAGAAAAGAGTACTCCGTGCATTAAAATTAGTAAATACCTCCTTTAAAATGCGCAACATTTTGGTCAGTAATCTCCTTCCTTTTCTGACCGAGAGCATTTGTAGCAACATGTCATCGTCATATCTGAAAAAGCATTTGAAAAAGTAAACTTATACCTCAAGCAATTACAATTGCCAGAGCCTACCTGAAGTATTCTCAGGAATTAGACAATAACGGCTTGAGTCGAACGATTGACGTCTTAGAAAAGATAGAAATATTTCCTACTGCTTTTTGGGACACCACTGGTACTCAAAAAGTATTTCTATGCATTCTCCTTCAAGTCTAACTCGACTTGTTTTTCAATCCCAACTCTTCCTCCTATCCTTCAGGCATGCTACCACCTACATCACTCATCACTCTACGCCCAAACGGGTACACCTACTCACAGACGTCCTTTACCACGTAATCTTTGACCTCCTAACTTCTGTTGCTTAGCCTAATCATTATCACTGCCATCTCATTTGTCATCACCACAGGTATCACGGTCACTACCAGCAACATTGTTACCGAAAAGTATTCAATAAAATTACCACTACCATAATCATAACCATTAAAATCACCACCACCATTATTTTCATGACAAGAACGATAACAATTACCATAACCATTACCGCTATCACTTCCATATCCACAGTCAATACCATCATACAATGGTCAATAACACCATAACGTGAAGATCACTTACATAAAAATGCCCTAATTACCAAGGCGACTGCGACATAATCACCCCGACAGCCATCGCCACTATAACCATTACTTTTACCACCACAACTTTACACTGCCGATGTCACGGCCATTACCATATAGTAGATCACCATATAGGACCTCACTTTTTATTTGAATCCATCGAAGGTTTCAGACTTAGCAGGTTATAGCATCGTTGGAACAACTTGTCTCGTCTTTCATACAACTGGGGTCTAAGAAGATCGACTAACTTTCAATTAAGAATGGAAACAGACCAACGGGATAGTTTAACATATTAACATATTTTTTATACAGCACACACTATAGGGTGAATATAGTTTTCTTTTTTCCAATAACTTTCCAAATAACGCACCTGACATCTTGTGGCAAACTTAACGCCAAACGCTCGAGATCTTCAATGGGAAGGATTTGGTCGAAGCCCTAATGTGCACAATCCAGGAAATTAACAAATTGAAGGAACGAGAAGTGCAGAAAGATCTGTGTGTGTTACGTAACATACCTTACTCACAAAATAGCGAAATTTTCCATTGCAGAGCCAAATAACTAGATCACCAACCTCAGTTGGCGTGAAAGAATTTGAGGGGTTTTTTTGCCGTGAAACAAGATTTTCAGGCCTGACTTTCATGCACACTATACACAATATGGAATTTTAAGTATGAGGCCATTTGTGAATGAGGCCATTTGTGAATGAGGCCATTTTATTAGTTACAACACGATTTACGATGCAGTCATGGGCGCGGTTCATGAGGTGTCTAGCTTACTTAATATTGTGTCCCACACGCCTCGTTTGTTCTGGAAAAGATTTCCAGCCTCTTTCCAAAGAGTTTGAAGTCAATAAAAATTTGCCACTGCACGATTTGTTCGACAGGTCACCACCTACCAACAAACTACTCCAGGAATACTGAGAATGGACGTGGGTACTAACCTTTTCAATGGTTAACAATAATTGATATTTCTTCTTAGTTTCCTTGAGGGAACCAACCTGGCAGAATTAAAGACAAGAACACTGTATTTACTTTCTGGAACGAATGCAATTCACAACCCTAACATCACAGAAATGTAATAAAAAATTTAATGTCCCTGTTCCGAAGCAGTTCATGTTAGTAAAGCAATGCACTGTTGCAGTTCGTCCATGCACCGGCTTTAGTACTTATGACCATTCCAGAGATATGAGTTTGTTTGCGTTTTGTGGATACTCATGCTTTTGTGTTTCCTTTACTCTGGCGAACATTCATGCAAACATTGTACGTGCTTTACTGACGCGAACATCCTCACTACTTTGCGCGCTTCGCTTACGTAAACATCCAGGTCCTAGTGAGGGTCTCTCTTGCGTGCACAACCTTACACTTGTGCTTGCCTAACTCACGTACGTGAGAACTGTAGCTCTTGCGCGTGCTTCACTTATACGAACGTTCATGCTCTTGTGCGTGCTTCAGTGATGTGAACATCCTTACTATTTTGCGTGCTTTCCTTATGTGAACATTCATGTCCTCCTGCGTGCTTCAATGATGTGAACATCCTGACTATTTTGCGTGCTTCCCTTATGTGAACGTTAATGCTCTTGTGCGTACTTCAATGATGTGAACACCCTTACTATTCTGCGTGCTTCACTTGCGCGAGCATCCATACTCTTGTGAGTGTCTCTCTTTCGTGAACACTATTGTACTTGCAGTTGCTTTCCTTGTATCAAAACGTCTGGACCTATTCGTGTTTCACTTATTCGAACATCCTTGCTCTCGTTTCTGCTCCACTCGCGTGAACACACTTTCTATTGTATTTGCTTCACTACAATGTACACTCTAGCTTTAGTCGCTGGAAAATCGTAATAAGTATGAAATCACAAATTAGTCATAGTCTCATTGGCATATCGACACTTACTGGTCCTTTTGGCTTTCCGGAGTCCCCAACTTGGACGACTTCCCTGGGATGGTAAACAGAACCAACTGAAACCTGTCCCAAGGATCCTTCAAATTTCGCTGTAAGACGACGGCAACGAAAAGTGGTCAACTTTGAACGTTAAAGATGTTCGGGGGAAACTAAATGTTTAGACAAACTCCTTCGGCAGTGTTGTCGACCAATTTCATACGACGTCACCAACTAGAACATGGCACCATTTAAGGAAGATAGCAAGAAGACAGACAACCAATTCAAATTGGCTCAACTTATTCTACTAAAAATGTTATTTTTAGGGCAGGAAAGGCCTTTTTGGTCTGTTTTTTAGTCCATTAATTTCCGTCCTAGGCCTTGATTCATCACGCTAAAACAAAAGGTCTTTATCATGTGACTTCATTGTCAAGTTGGTTGACTCCGCATATTAAAACGAACTCCATCTTAAAACCTTATTGAAAAGAGGAAAGTCTTCAAAAAAAGAAGAAAACTTAGATGTATATAAATTGACAAGGAGTTTAATAACCACATGTTAAACCATGTATTTGTAATTGCTGTGTCACAGCTTCATTTCACTCAAATTAATCTCATTTCTTGTATTTGTGGATATTCTGACTAAGCGACTATTACCTGGTTTATAACTATGCTCTCCTTTGTTCACATGAGGCAGAGTCATTTCTGTGATTTTCCCCGTCCGTCGACTTTCTCGTTCCACTCCTGACTGATGCAGTCCCCTCTCTTTCGCCAGACGGCGCCTCTCAAATGTCTTCAGATGAACAAGCAGTACGAGAGTTAAATAAGAAACTAATAACCAATAACCAAGAACAGGACAAATCGAATACGAGTAAGAATAAAAGAAGAGCCAAGAAAGGAAAAAACAAAGCCAAAGAATTAGGAGCAAATCCGCTTGATGACGAAGAACAAATAGGACAAAGTGGAAGGGAAATGCAAAAAGAAAAAGAAACAAGAAGAGGTTGAGAAAGAGAAAACAAAGCCGAATGAGAAAGAGAAAGAGGAGATGGAAAATGAGAAGTAGAAAGAGAAGGAGAAGGGGAAAGAAGAAGAGATAAAGAATGAAAAAAAGAAAGAGAAGGACAAAGAGAATGACAGAGACAAGAAAAAAATGGAGAGAGTAAGGAATGGAAAAGGAAAAAAGCAAGAGAATGAGAAAGAGAAGGAGGAGAAAAGGAATGATACAAGGGAAGAACTAAAGAAGAGAAATAGGAGGAAAGAAAGATTGGAAAAAAGGAAGGGAAAAGAGAGAGAAACAGAAAAAGAAAGTCAGAAAGAAAGGAAGAAAGAAAGTAAGAATGAAAAGGAAAAAGAACTAAAGGAAGAAAGAAGGAAAGAAAGGAAGAAAGGAGGAAAGTAGGAAAGACAAAGAAAGAAAGACAGAAAGAAAGAAAGGAAGAAAGAAAGGAAAAAAGAAGGAAAGAAAGAAAGAGAGAACGAAAGGGAGAGAGAACGAAAGAAAGAATAAAAGAAAGAATAAAAGAAAGAAAGAAAGAAGGAAAGAAAGAAAGTAACAATGGACGAAAAGAAGAAAGAGAAAGACGGGAAGAGAATAATGAATGCGAAAGAGGAGGAGGGGGTAAACAATGGAAAAAATGGACAGAAAGAAACCCAAAACCCAGATCATCTTAAAGATAACGATGAAGACGACGGCAAAGAACCAACGAACATTACTAACATGATAATAGTAATCATCCAACTCAGGTTTATCTGTGGTCAGCTGCATCAGTTGAATCCTAATCAACCAATCTTTCTCCTGAGCAGTCATCAATGGACCTTCTTCTTCTTCTTCCTCACCCTCACTTTCCACGTAATACTGTGGCCTGTATTTCAAGTTGGGGGGTTCCGAGATATTAGGGCGCCTTCTGTTATCGTAGGCCCGCCCCCCGCGGGCGTTCCAGTAACGGGGTTGTGGGGTTATGAAACGAGCATGCTGTCGAGGAATGCCACCACTTGGAGGTCGATATCTTTGATGTGCTGTATCAACATGACAAATAGACAGTAACGGTAAAGGTAAAGTGTCTTTATTTATACTGGATAACCCTATCAATTACATAAGCAGTTCTCCCTAGAGGTCCTGTAAGGGCCTCCCCTCACGGGTCCAGTGTTACCACAGGAGGAAACCGGAATACCTGGAGAAAACCTTGGGTGATTGGTGGAGTCAAACTGGACATCAATCTTCTCACATGTGACCGAGGTAACTTTAATCAGATAACTGCAGGGAACCGGAATCGAATCCTAGTCACAGTGGTGAGAGACACGCGCACTATCACTGTGCCACCAGCACATCTCATATACAACCACGAGCCGAAGGCGTTTGATTATTTGTCCGATACAACAACGACGCGAATATGATGTCTGAAATGTCATACAAGATTTTACCTGGGTCAGAAAAACACAAGTGCCGAGGAAATGGCTGTGCGGGAGCTGGTGTGGAAGCACGCCAGTATGGTGTGGCGAACACCATCCTTTGCTTCATCAAGGCCGCATGGTAAGCCTGGGCTTGAGCTGGACTCATTGTGGGCTGACCGGGCACCTGATACATACCATATGGATTGGGACGAACGGAAAACGGTCCCTAGAAAATGAGTATTCAATTACTGAAAGTTAGATTTCGATGAAAATCATCGATTGGAAGGCTTTGGCAAGAAAATATCAAAATTAACCTACACTGCTGAAGTCAACTAGAAAAGTTGACTTGAGTAGTTGAGCGAGAAAGAAGAATCGAAAAGGTCCTAGCAACTTCACCCCATTGTAAGCCATGACAATGAATCTTATAATGATAAATGTGCACTCAAGCTTAGTGTCCTCTCCGTCAAGTACATACTAGAAAATTTCAGCTCCATAGCAGCTTACCATGTTTGGATTTGGAGAAAGACCAGGAGGTGGTCTAACTTTGGGAAAACCATTCACAACAGAAGGTTTAGGTGGAAATGGGAAAGGATTAACTTGGCTAGCCAACCTCAGCTTTTCTAAGTCTTCGACAAGGATTGCTTTGGACTTCCTTTTTGGAAGAGCTGAGACTATGGCCTCGTCCTAGAAATACGAAAAGCATGGTGAAACACTTTTTTGGGTTGGGAAGAAAGGTTAGAGGTGACCGACTGTACAGATGGAAGAAATTTGATGAAAAAGCAGACAAGTTTTGTTTTTTTAAACAGGCAGAAGGCTGATAAACTGGCCGACGGACAGACAGATAAACACACAAACACAGACAGACAGACAGACAGTGTCAGAGAAGGTTCTTTGCTAGGAATATTAGGATTTCCTGTTTTTCTGTTTCGCTCCTAGAAAGATTCTCTGCATGAAACCTTAGGGGTTTCTGCTTTCACTGTGAATTTGGAACACGCTGCCTAATTCATAGAAGAGGTGAAGACTGGAGCAATCATTTTGTTTAAAAGCGATCTACCTCAAGGACAGGAGAATAACACTGTCTCTTTTCTTCATCTTTCACATGGTGGAGACGTTGTTTGGTGTCATCAGTTTCATCGATCGCCTTTCGTTCTTCACTTGACGGTGAACCCCAAATATTATGAGTAGGTGAAAGCTGTGGAAACCATCAAAAAAACAGGATCCTCTCAAGTTTTGAAAAGTGAACAAATCTAACAATCTTCAACTTTCCGCCTCCTTTTTCCAGACCTTCAACCTCATCCTCTATTTACCTCATCCCCTCCTTTCTTTCCCTTTCTCCTCCCCTTCTCCCTCTTTCCTCCTTCTTCTCGTCCATTCCTCCGACCTCTGCTTTCCCTCTCTTTCTCCTTTCCTTTTCTCCTCCCTTCACCTTTTTCTCTCCAGTCCTCTCTCCCCCTTAACAATTTCTCCCCCCCCTCCATTCCTTCTTCCCTCCCCTTGTCCCCCTCTTCCACATCTCCTTCTCTCTTTGATGTATTTTTCCTTCTCTATCTCCCATATGTTTTCCCCCTTTTTTTGTCCCTCACCTTCCCTATCCCCCATTGTCCTCCCTGTCCCCCCATTCACTCTATGTCTCATCTCCATCCCCTCCCTTCCCCTCTACTTACCAGGTCCTGTAGGTATGGTGAGTCAGGGGTTCCCACATTACTGCTGTGCTTTGGAGAAGATGGCCAAAGTGCTTCAATAGCATGAGCATTAGGTAATGGATCCTCAGGTTCCTACAGTGCCAGCAGACAGAGAGACAAACAAATAGCAGGTTTTTCCCTCCACTGAATTCCCTGTCATTTATCAGTCAATGAAATCTCAAGTCTGATTGCTCCTAAAAAAAACTTTCACCAAGAGAGTTTTCACTTCTCTCAGTAGGCAAATAGACAAACACATGGCAGCTTAATTTATTATTTTTTTTTACCAAATTCCCCATCACTAACTTTACAAATCAATGAAATTGTAAGTCTCATTGCTCCTGGAAAACTTTCACTCGTATCGACAGGTGAAAAGATGAAAAAATAGCACTAAGTCCCCCCCTGAATTCCATGGCTTATATCAGTCGGTGAAATATCATGTCTGATTACTCCCAGAAAACTTTTACCAAAGCCATTTTAATATGTTAGAGTTACATACTTTTGATGTTTTAAATTGCCCAAAGGTTGAGGGAACTGCCAAAACTTAATGGAGGAGATGCTGTCATTACAAGCAAAACTTCTTCTGAGGGAAAGGTATTACATTTTTTTCAGGGTATCTTTGCACATCTCTTAACACTGCCTATCCAGCACTCTCAGAAAATGTTTACCCAAGCCCTTTATTGCAATGCTAACTTTGATTCTGGTTGTTTCCTATACATTATTCGAACTCAGAACAAAATACCTGAGCCACTTTTATAACCTTTTCAGAGATGCTTCAGCATAGGAACTGATTTAACTAATGAGCTACTAATTGTAAAGTAGTAATTAGGGGCCTTGGGGGTAAAATTTTTGCAGTTTCCCATTATGATCCTCACTTCATCATCTGATATAAAGCACAGGAAATATTACCTTCTCTGAAGACATAAGCTCAATACTGTGAAGTTTTGATACAGCTTGGGCCATTTTTTCCTGCATGAACCATAAAAAGGAGTTAGATGTAAGTGTATACAAACTTTACATCAAAAATATGTGTTTCTTACAGGCTGGTGGAGGGCGAATATAGAAAAATATTTGGCTGACTACAACAGCCCAAACACTGCAGGGCATGAACTGTTTCTGTGATTAAGAGAAAATCTTTTTGTACACTAAATAACCAAAACCAGTGCCTGCAATTAACATATTTCCTTTATTCAAGTACTGCAGTGAAATAGCTAACAGCTTTAAGTCATAGTGAACGTTAAGCACAATGTTAGGGTAGAAATTTCCATACATGTTTAACTTTTATTTAGGAAGAATGCCATCAGAATATCTTAAGCTTTTTGAAAAAATTAAAAACAAATTGAAAGATACAATATGAAAAAAAATTACCAGAAATGCGAACGGTTACAAGAGTTTTGGCCAAATTTGATTGAACTGAGTCAAACATGCTGACAATTCCTTCTGTTCATAATTAACAATGATTATAATAAATAATTATACTATGATTAAGACTGTTATGGTTGTCAGGTGTACTTTGATTATAGCTGTGATGATGCAACATGTCAGGTAAAATTAAAAATTTGTAATCATAATTGTTATTACCTCATCTTGCTGGACATCTCTTGGTGGGGCTTCGTCACATGGGATTTTATTTTGAGACAATTCTTTTTGTGATTGCTTCCATTTCTCAAACTCATCAATTTTTGAATCTCCTACTTCAGAGCTTTCCCACTCGGTATCTATGTTAAATAATTTGTAAAATTTATATAATGACTACTTAAGGTGATACCTGTGTAATTTTTTCCTACTCTGACAGTTCAACTTAACTCAGGCTAAACTTTATTGCATCACCATTTTCACAGAAATGGAGATGGGGTTTTTTTGGCAAATATTGCAACTAGGGGAAGAATACATAACCCTTAAATCACGACCAGCCGACAACTTAAAAAAGTATAAAATAAAACATATTCCGAAAAATAAAGACATCTTGGAAAACTCAAGATATGAGTCAAAACAAGACGAGTATATGAGACTGTAATATTTCGACTTTATTTCAAAGTCATCATCAGACAGAATGAATCATCATATACTCGTCTTGTTTTGACTCATATCTTGAGTTTTCCACGATGTCTTTATTTTTCGGAATATATTTTATTTTATACATAACCCTTTTCTAGCTGCTTTCTTCAGCATAAATGAAGCTACAATAATTCCAAATAAAACAAACAAGTTATGATTAGAACTAGCAAAAAAATTATTGTGAATTTTTGTCTACATTTTCGGTCAATTTCAATCAGAACACGCAAAGTGCATTAGGAATAACCATAATTTTATTAAATTTGACAGCATGGCATTGAAGAAATGAATTACTGAACGAAACAAACTCAAACTAATCGAATGAACTGCATTCTTTGTCAAAATTAAACTATTAGAGGTACAGTTCTAAGTTTAAGACTGGTATTTAATACCAACCGAACGACCCAGAACCAAATGTTTCATCATTTAGAGAGTCAAGGTTTCCGCATTCCTCCATAGGGTATAGTGTGTTGGCTTTTTCGTCATTTTCGTCAACGAATTCCTAGAAATAGAGTAAATAAAAAATTTAAAATTAAATTACAATGTTGCTGCTAGAATACGGTTTCTTTTATTTTAACTTAAGGCGAATAAACAAAAGTAAGGCCCAACATACAAGCGAATTTAATGGATAACCAGCATCCCTAAGGTCCGCCATCTTGCTCACGCCACCAAACATTAACAAACGCCAATCGTTACCAGTCTTCCAGCAACACAAAGGCACCAGTTCATGGGCAGTGGTGGTTGAAAATACGACACTTCTCGCATGAAATTCTTTTCAATCAACATTTAACAAGAAAACTTAACACATTCTTGGGCTTCGAGGGCTGTCTCTCACCCTTAAAGCCCAAGTGGTAAAATCAAGACAAATTATATAACAACCCTCGTTATAATTTGTCTTGATTTTAACTCATATCTTGAGTTTTCAAGATGACATTATTCTTGGAAGTTTGTTTCATCCTAAATAGATTATGAATATATTATTTAAAGTGTCCATCACAGAGTTCAAAGCCTCTTTTGCAGGAGGTGTGATTAGCAGCGCCTCACTGTCAGGTGCTTAGAGCTGACAGGTCTTATAAGACCGCCTCTGGTTAGTCCTATCATTCTTGTCATACCAAAAACAAAGAAACTTGTCTTGCCCCTCGATTTCGGTAAACTCAGCGTCAACAGCATCAGAGTTCTGCTCAACTAGTTCTACGGCAATGTCAAAATTAAACGACACAACATTTGCATCCTCGTCAGACCACGAGGTAATAATTATTAGCCTCAAATTTCGCTTCAGATTATTTTGAGAGTGGAACAATTGACTTCATGCCGTTTTCCATGGTTGCTCAAAACTAAAACTTCTCAGTTACTTCAATTTTCGTGTTTTATCGTCGAGGAAATATCGTTTTAATTCAAGATGTACCTACGACGCAATTTTGCGGCTGCGCTATACACTTTCCTTGTCAGGTGACAGGTTTTTCCTTTAGGCCTCATTCTAAAATCATTTTAACGCTTCATTAAATCCCATCTCAAAGACTTGCCTTTTTACTAAGCTAGGTTCTTTCAGGTGGTATTGTGAGCATACGAAAGCGCCTTAGTGTATTCCGTACTGAACAAACGCCAAATTTATGGTAGAAACGCGCAAAGTGTAGGCCAAGACCAGGACCTATCAGTACATAAAGTCATGTAAGATTACAGTAAAATAGGTCAAAGACAACGCCAAAGGACTACTTGACTGTGATATAACAACTTGTGCATAAAGTTTTCTGTAAAAACATAAAGTTACGGATTAAACTCAACGCCATAATTACGCCGAGAAAGCAAATCGCACGTCGCGTGACCGTGAGAAAGCAAACTCCACCCCCGAGATCTTCGCGATTTACGACATGGAATGCACCCTGGTTTATCAGGGTGTATGGCGTTAACATTCATATTTTATTTCGAAAGATCAGAGTAACAATTAATGAACTGAGTTATACAATTTGTTTAAAGGTTATCTGCTTTGACCAAAACCCTATCCTAAAGGGGAAGACAGTTTAAACAAACCCACGATCACACCCACCCACCCGCCTTTTTAACAATTGGCCTCTAAAACTTCATCAATGACACATTCAGCACTCTCAAAATTAGTCGGTGATTTTTGTTGAATATCTTTAGAGTTTTCCAAGATGTCATCTGGCCGAAGTTTGAAAGAAACAAAGAAACTACTCGACTGCCAAAGTGGAGATGGCTCGTCGATTCCACTTTGACAGGAATCTAAACTATGTCGAAGATAAGGCCAAGCAACTTAATCAAGCAGAGTAGGGGATGAGTTGGATGGTGGATAGGTGAGGAGTGTCGGTGATCATTACCACCACGTGCAGGTGAAAGAGAATTGTAGGTTATTCTGGAAAATAGATGGACGTAAGTCACATTCACTCGGGGTTATTACAGAATAAGAACAGACAGACTGAAGGGTTATCGCGTTCTTTTGGGACCTATTTCACTACACAAATAGAAAGAATAGTACTCTATCTGGCCTGCTTAGGGTAACACAATAGCGGGAGTAGAATGGTCATTGGTCACCAATAAGAAACATTCCGAAATAGCAGAATCGACACCAACACATTGAAGTGCTGTTGACCGTTATTCGACAAGAACTAACCCATATTTGGAAATCAATAAAGTAAACAGCGAGTTTATGAACGTAAGTTGCAGCACGTTTTAGCCCTGATCAGTGCCGTCAATCTTGAACGCACAAACTTTCTGATGACCGGTGAGGTGCACAAACTATTGGGCTACAGGGATCCTACATGGTGAGAGAGGGTTACAAATGTGTACAACCTGTAACCTTCTCATGACCTGTAAGACACTCTAACCTTTGAGCTACAGGGACTCAGACGGCGAGCGAAGGCTAAAAATGTGGACAACCTGCAACCTTCTGATGACCAGTAAGACACTCTAACTTTTGAGCTACAGAAACTAAGATGGAGAGCGAGGATTACATATGTGGACAACCTGCAACCTTCCAATTGTATCAAGTGATACAACCACAGAATTAGGTGAACTTTTTGTGCTATTTTCCTGATTAAAATCGTTGGAACCTTTACTATTTTTGAAGAACACGAATGTTTCCATGTTTTCGTTTCATAAATATTTTACAATATTCGCGTCGGTGTTGTATGGGACATACAATAACTCGCCTTTACCTCGTCCTTGTATACCCGATACGACATTGCCACTCATATTGTAAATAGTGCTTATTGTGTGTGTGACTAGCGTCACATGTGATGAAATCACGCGACTCGTTCGGCAGCTGAGTAGTGTGGAACCCTTGTGTTTGGCCTTGGACAACGTACTCTTCCTCGACGGACCAGCACGTTTACGGCGGAAAAGTTGATATGAACATAAATAAAAGAGAAAAACGTATTTCCATTGAAGGATTTCGAGGAGCAAATTGTACTGAAATATTGGGTCTTTAATCGTTAATCTTTAACTAAAATTATTTCAAGTCGGTAGCCCAAACAGCAAAAGTTGGTCTTCAAAGGGCCGTGTACACATACATACATACATACATACATACATACATACATACATACATATAATACATAAGTACATACGTACATACATGCATTCATGCATACATACACTGAGAATACAATATTACACACAAAACTATACTATCTACATGATATCCTTAAAATATGCCTCATAATATCCTCTGGACATCCAAACTGTTACAAATATGACGCGAGAAGATCAAGCTGGAAGGTATTTAAGCAATACAATCCCTCAAAGACGAAGACCACATTCAAGCAAATATAGGCTTAAATGCAGGTTTCTTTCACGTCTGGCCTTGTGTTGCCCGACCAACGGGTGAGGCGTTTGACAGTTGTGCCGTCGTGGCTCAAGGATTTACATCGATTCTTCTTCACCAAAAAAACTTTCCCCAGGAGCTTCGAATATTCATTATGAAAGCTTTTGACATACAATGGATATATCCACGGATTAAACATCGAGCTCAGTTGTGAGACAAACATAAGCAAAAAGGTGACGTATACAGGAAGAGTGGTGGTTATCCATTCAGCATCGTAGATGTACGAAAAATGAAAAAACTGAATCGGGATTGACGTCAAGGCGAACACCACTGACATAGTCCCGAGCATTGATACGACTCTACGCGTGGAAGAAGATATGTTGGATGCAGTCAACAATGAATCATTTCGATGCCTGGAAAGGACGCACGCCATTACAACGTGAAGCAAAAGAACTATCAGTAGGGGAATAACGTAGGCCGTGGAGACATACACAGCGAACGCTTTCCGGTAAGCGTCCCCCTGGGCTTTCTTTGAATTGGAGCTGAACGGCGTGAAATCTGTATCGCAGATAGGTTTCGAATTCTTCATCACAAATTTGGTGGCATAGAGATCCGGAAGGGATAGAACAATCGAGCTAGTCCATATCGCGGTGATGAGGCATTTGCTTTTTCTTTTGAAGATGAACGTAGAAAACGGAAAAACAACGGCTACAAAACGTTCCACAGTCATAAAAACCAACGTATATGTAAACACATAGACAAAGAGTTTCGGCAAAGTCCACATCGCTTTGCAAAGGACGTCACCGGGAACACCAGGAAGAGCTGGGATGTAGATACCTGGGTTGCCGTTAACATGTATAACAAACAATTCATATGATATCAAGACAATCATGCGTAAGATGTCAGTTATGGCGACGTTACATAAGAGGTAGTTGATATCATTGTACAGCTGTTTGTTGTTCTTGATCGCGACGAGGATCAGAAGGTTTCCAGTGAAGCCAATTAAGAAGCAGACGGCGTATCCAACAGTGAAAGTAATCTTCACAGCGTTGCTTAACAAGGTCGTCTTTGGCGTTGAATCTGCAACGGTAAAAAAGTGCTCACAGTTGGGCAGTGTCTTCAGCAAACTACTAGATACTTCATCGGAGTCAGCCTCATTGAAATATTTCCTTGGCACTGCGGTAGTTGTGACCTCACCCCAAAACATCACATCATCCCAAACCATGTCACGTACCATTCTACACCACACTACACCAGAGCAGACAATAGTACATAACCAAACACCAAATAACACAACGTTGTGGTGTGCTATATAGCTACCATTCCAGATAACAGCGCACAAAACTCAGCAAAACCAAATGACGCTGTAGCACAACACCAAATGCCACAACATCTCACCACAGCATACACCATACCAAACTACACTGTGTCATACCATTGCCAAACCATTACCAACCGTACCAGACAACAACTTATCATGCTAAACCAAACCAAACTATAAGCAGCGTTACCCTTTCATACAAGACCACAGAGAATATCAAACCACACAACAGGATACATACTACTTAGCACTTTGCTCACTGAGTGGAATGGGGAGGGTAATAATATGGCACAAAATATTAAACTATAGCACAATACAACAAAGTACGACTGAACACCACACGTTACGGTGTAATCAAGTACAATACAGTACAGTACAAGATATACAACTTAGCATTTCACTTATCGAGTGATATTGGGTGGTAATAACACGTCACACAACAGTGTAATATAGCACAATACAACATAGTACGACCACACACCGCAGTTAAAGTGCAGTGTAGTGAAGTATAGTACAAGATAGGCCCTACTCTGAATTTCACTCACCATTTTTTGACACATTGCTGACCTCATTTAACAGACGCCTTGAAATGAAGATATTTTGAACATCGGAGCCACGCAGCGTAAATTTCCATAATTCTGTAAAGGATAAAAAAGAATTAGACGTAACGACACAGTAATCCCAAACGACACGTAGAAAGCCGGTGGTTAAATGCTAAATGGAGGAAGAAAAAAGTTCTCATAAATCCATTGAAAAAACAAAAAAGGGGATTATTTCATTTTGTCTTTTGTCCTCGTCATCGGTATAAACGTAAAATAAAGAGAAAAAAAATCCTATATGCGTTTCGAAGATATTACGCTATTGAAAATGTGACGTTTTTTCCAAATTACGCATTTGACGAAGGCGTCCAAGATTATGATGTGCGCTAAGTAAAAAATTTATTGCCTGAGGAATTTTTCAACTATGACAGTTACTTCGCCGGTAAAATTGTTTGTCGGCATTTCAGTCCATGGTAGCTCAATGGTTACGGCGTCGCGGTGGTAATCAAAAGTTTGTCAGTTGTCCGCTGTCCGCTCGTATAGCCTTTGCTCACCATCTGAGTCTCGATAGTGCGCCGACCAGTGCACGAGTACTGACGTTCGAGCACCGAGGACTATCCGAGTAGTCACGAGTCAGCCGGGTAACAAGTATCAGGCATTCACAGGTCCAAGCTGTGGTTTACTCAATGACTACTTGGTATCGAGTACTCGGTGCCGAGTGACTAACTTTACTGCCTGGTTCATTTAACAAATACCGAATGAAATCATGACAATTTTGTAAATAGTGCTTGTAGATTTAGCTCGTAAATTTTAGTGTAAATTTAAGTTTCTTTCTTCATCTGAAAGTTTTGTACATATTATATGGAGGTTATTATATAAGTTACGTAGTCACATCACACGACTCTTTGAAAACCAGTGTAATACTGAAAAATTACCGTGTCTAACTATTCTAAATAATCGAGGCCCATGTAGTCAGAGTGGGCGATCTATTGATCAAATTCTCTCGAAGCAATAAAGTGGAAGGAAAAAAATAGATAAACGAAACGTCTTTGTAAGTCAAGGCTCTTTTTATGTCACATTTCTAAAAAGCAACAGAACCCTAACATGCTTTGTTTTAGTTCCTCCCTTCACGATGAAATTTTACTCCACTGTGACGCAGTCATTGGACGAAGGAACAAAAACAGATTTGACTTACAAATAAATCGACAAATATCTCATCGTTAATGAGCTTTGGTCAAGAAATGTCTGCGTAGGTGGAAGTGCACATCTGTTCCCTTGAGAACGGTGGAGAGGAGATTAACTAGGCGTTTAGATTTCTAAGGAATCAGGGCGATATTTGGGTTTACGTTTATCGTAAACCCGTTCGTGGCTATCTTTTGTGGATTAAATTATATTGACGTACAAGTTTTCCAGAAATATAACGAGACGAAAGGCAAACGGTTAAAGTGGAGCACGTTTATCAAAGATCTAAACGCCGGGTAAGTAATCATTCTCTTGGAAACAATAACTGAAGTACAACTAGTAAAAAAAAAGTTACATCTCGCAAACTTTGCATTGAGATATCAATCGTGAATTACAACCAGTGAGAACACCAGAAACATTTGTGAATCGCTGAGCATTCGTCCAGTAGACCGAATTGTATATCTACTTTTTTGAATAAATAGCTTAGAGATATTGAACAAGCAGCTTTGGGATATGGCGAGAATGTTTGGGGACGGAGTATAAAACGTCATAGTGGACTATCTTCGGTAAGTTGACAACATGTTGCACATTCTTCCGTTAAACTTCGGCCGGCTATGGAACTACTAACATGATAGGATAAAATGTTTACAACGTCGTACTAAGGGAGAGGTTTTCAAATGAATTCATATAAGATATATCTCACAAAGCTGTGGCAACTATGCTAGAAAAAGCAACGACAGCTCGAGGTTAGGTTGACGATAGATTACCGATCGCATGGGACTAACATAGTGCACCTTTCCTTTGATCTCTGGAAAGAAGCCACAAGTTTGAAAGAAACAGAAAAGGGCCTCAAGTTTATAGAACGGTCGCTGTAGTGTAAACTCAGCTTACATTAGCAGTTCTTCTCTCCCATTCTTTAATTCTCGCCGCCTACATGATTACGTGACAACTTTATCAATGCTCTATTGATAACAGTGCGCATACGAGTTCAGTTTTCCTATTCAAAACTCATACAACGGCATTACGTGATTATTTAATGATAGAACCATGGGTACAAATCAGCAGGATAATTCAGTAGAACAACCCAGTGCGACGACGCAATTATTGTTATTTGAAGGAAAACCAGTATATTTTTTCCCCGCATGTCCAGACAAGTTAAGCCGTAACTTTTCATTCAGCCGTTATCGAAGGCATATCAAAGAAATTTCACGCGGAATGAATTTATAATCGAGTTTGCGGTATGGATCAAACCAGAAAAGTTATTTACTAAGGGAGTAGCGAACTAGAGTGCAGCTGGTTCGCTATTCCGTTTCCAAACTAATTTTGATCGTAACTATTTTTAAGTGAGTCGTTTGCGCATTTGTCAACGGCTCTGCGTTATTTCGTTATATAGTAATATAAGTTATTCATTCTCTGAGGATGTTGCGTGCAGCAACGAAACGTTAGAATTACATTATAAACCTTTAGTATGCCTATTTTGCGTGTTTTTTGCTGGGCTTTATTTCTTCTTCGTTTACGATTCCCGCCTGGTACCTCTGTCGCCCGTAGATTCATTTCATTTCCTGATGTTTCAACAGATTTAGTCTGCCTTCTTGAGAGGCCTTTGACTGGCATGAAAGGTCAGGAAACAAAACTCATCGTCATGAACGATAAAATCAAAGCCGCGAATATCGGAGTTGGACTGAGTCGGGATATTAATCGATGCTTAGCACCATCTAATGTCACTTTCGCTACGTTTGACAGTGTATTCGAAAAAGGATAAACACGAAGTGGAAACCAAATCGTCCAAACAGAAGATAAAACTATAAAGTCAAGGAAAAAGGCAATGGCAACTATTTATAGTTCTAAAGCATGCCATAAAGATCTTATTTTATTCATATATCTACTGAATTTAGCTGTGAATGATACATCATTATTCATGTCATGTAATGTGTTTTGTACTTCATCACTTTAGAGTGCGGAAAACTACATCGACAAGGTTTAAGACAACTGGAAGAGTGACACCGTTCACCTGTTCTACTTTAAAGAAAGTGACGACGAGCAAGTTAGCTTCTTGTAGTGGATGAATTGTTTCGCTCTTAACAGTAGAGATTTCTGTTACAGTCTACGGTTCTTTCAAGAGTCTAGTTCCAGCAAAAACGAAGGTCAACGTACAAGTTTGACACAGCCTAAGGTCTTCAAAGATTTAGTTTGAGAAAACGAACGCTACAACTTCTCTATTGAGCAACAGCTGAACATAAGAGGAGACGACAGCTAGAACAGAAACTATATCTGATCAGAGATAAAAGAAGCGATTTGAAGGTACAGTGTTACAATCTTTGCGTACGACCGGATTTGTCTGTTGGCGAGTTGTTTTTTTCAAGTTTACGTTTCTCTTAACGGAGATTCTTACTGACCTCGACTAGGAAAAATAAACAGACCGTGTATTCGTGCATATAGAAAATGACTCAACAGTCCATAGCGGGTCACTGAACTTTTTTCGCTAGATAAATTAAGATGTTTATCACGAAGATGCAAAATGCAATTTCACGCTAAAATAAAAGCTAAGGTTAAAACAGCATATTGAGTGATAACAACGCACGCCATATCGGTTGGTTTTACCGGACATTTAATACAAATAGCGTCAGAAAAATGACTCCGGATCTTACAATTCTACAGTTTGCTTAGCAGATAATTCTGTTACAGCAATCTTTTAATTTGAAGATTACTCGAGGCTTGTACGGAAATTAGCAAAGATGATGTCTTAAGTAGGATAACCAATCGAGGTTATGATGGAGGATACAACGCTGGCTTTTTGACAAACCTTACCTTACGCTTAGCAAATTCAACCTGAATAAATTCGACGGCAAAGGATTCTCCGTTACGTGCCTCAGTGACCTTTTGCCTGATCCCCCATCGCGCGACGTGGTTTCAAGCGGCGAACACGCGTTCATCCTCACAATATCTTAATTGGTATCAAAAAACTTCGAGTGAGACTGAGATTTTACACGTGAAACGAAATACTGCTATTACTGTAAGATCTTTGTGGCAGTTTGTCATTAAGATGATACTCAGACTTGATGACGCGATTTATTGATGATGTGACGAAGTACCCGCAGCAGTTACAAACCACAGAAACACTGTCTGGTCTGTTCGCTACAGGACAAAGGTCAAATTAGTACCGATGTGACAATTACTACCTTCCTGTCTGACCAAGAGCTCACTTAATTATTATCTTTTTCATCAAGTACTTTGTGCTTATTCGGAAGTTTAAGCACTGACCGACAATCGCCATTGCACGAGGAACAAGCACTGATACATCGAGACTGACGAAAGCAACTGAATGTAACACTTCCGGCGAAAGTCTTAAATTCGACTGCGCAAGTTTGAATTAAAAAGTAGGAATTATGCAATAAGGCTGCGGTTTTTTGGAGACCCGACAGAATTTAGACGGACGCGTGATTTGAAATTGTGACAGTCTTACCGTACTTGAAAGGAATCAAACTACAGCACGGAGCTAGCTCATGTACCCCACGGTCTTCGCCCCGAATTATCCATACTCCTGATCCAGGACTTTGTCAAGATACAGGCTGACATTGCACGTGTTGCATCAAGTAAACATCATATAAACATCTGCAAGGTGGAGACAACAAACAATTCGAGCTTAGCTGAGATAGTAGCACACTACAATAATTTAATCAGCTTTACAAACGGCTGCTGGTCAACTAATGAAGTTTGCCACTCGTGATCGAATGACAACGATCAATTATTTCGAAGTTTTAGTTCAAACAGGAATCAATAAACGAGAACTAGGGTTATCACAAACCAAGGAAAATCGGTTTCTTGTTTGCTTCATATGTTTTTCCTTGTTGGAAACGAGACAACGCAGCAACATTCAGGTAAGATTAGCATAACCGAATACGGAGAAATTAGAGCTGAAACTGGCTGGCATAAAAGCTGCTGTCGCAGGCAATCTGGATTACGGATTAGGGTTAGGATTACTGTAGGTTGCAACCGCAGCAAATGATGCAAGAAAAGCTAGGAACTATATTTCAGCTAGAATTTATCATAGATTGACAGACATTTTATAACACTATTTCTTTTGAAAAGGGAGGCACGCTGCGTACGCCCACGTGGACGTCTGTCATTGGACATCTGCAAACGACAGTGCCAAAACAAACCAAACCAAACTGAAGTGAGCTCATTTCGGTCTGAATTCGCATTGAACGGAAGCCCAAACCACCCATGTTCATCAATCAATAAATAATATGTATGTTAACGATTCATCAAAGTTTGCAGTCCGTTACGTGCAGAGCAGTCTTGCATCTAGCCTGCGGTGCACTTGCATCATGTAATGCGAGGAAAGATCATGAAATTTTGATACCATTTTCAAATACCTATACTCATCGGAGAAGGACAATGAGCTTAGAACAACTAGTTTTATTGACCTACTGCACATAAAAATTTCGAAGATTTCGGCAAAGCTTTAACTAAAACAACAGAAATGTTTTGCCAGAATGATGAACAATGCTTTCTGGCGGGCGGCACCTCAACGGTAACGACTTTTGATTTTGACCAGTTAGCAGTAAAAAATCATGCACCAGATAATTTTTTTTTGCAGGTCATACAATTAACACCAATGACTACCTGTCAATAGCCTTCATTTATATGTGATAAACATTGCTTCGCCAAAGGCCTTTTCCACACTTATCCGGATGAATTTGAAAACGTCTTTTTTCCTCCGCCTTGGCCTTCCGTCTACACCAAAACGGCCTTTTTGACCACCAAACATGAATCTTTTTGAGAACGCTATCCAGAGTGGACAAATTTGAGACTGCCGTTTAGGAATTTTAGGGGAGAAGATCAAAAGAGAACCTTTTTGTAAACATAGACGTCACAACGGTCATATGCGCATGCTTTAACTGGTTGGCGTTGCGGACGATACGTCTACTTGCCTCACTTTGCTTGAAAAAAAATTGAAGGGAGATAAAAAGATGCGTAGCCAGTTATGGACTTGAAAGCGAGAATTACATCTAAACAGTTATAATAACTTTTAAAAGGCAGCAGTACGTCTTTCAAGGCAGGCGTAATGCAGTCGAAGTTCCTTATGCCTGTCACCAAGCACGCCGCAAGATTTTGCACAGATTGTAATTTTCGAACTATGCCTTAAAAAATGCTCTACGAAACTGACGAACTGTAGAAGACCTCACTAAAAACCAAAGCTTTAAAAACAGTAATCTTTATTGTCCGGTAAGCCATGCGGTTTATTCTATCAACTTGATCTAATGGTCCGTTCCCCTTACACATCTGCTAAACACAACTACCAGAATGCCTTAAAGAAATCTTGTTTGTAATGTTAATCGCAGCAATTGTCTTTTCCATCGCCACGTGGGTAATTCAACGTTCGCATGAAAATGAGAAACCGCAAAGTGTTCTGGTAAGGGGATGACGTAATAAGGGAAACCGGCCACTTTGACACACATGATGACACATTTTTTTTTGTTTGTTTTTTGGGAGGGTGGGGGCTTATCAAATCCACACAGACCTAAACGATCTAGAAGTCTTTATTAAAATTATAATAGCCCGGACGATCAACCTCAACAAACCAGGATTTATTCTGCTTAATCATGATAATTTCTCTGCGTGTTATCCCGGGGAGAATTCTGAAACAATAATGCTTTGAAAAACCATTTTTTAGGGGATTTTTTTTTTTTGTTTTTTTTGCAGGTAACTGCCTCTCCATCATGCAACGCGGCATCACGGATAATGCGACTGCCTCAACTCTGGTAACGAGCCGACGCAGTCCCAATGACACTTCCACGGACAGAACAGAACAATCTCTTCTCATTGTCAGTATTGTGTTCCTCTGCATCATAAGCCTCGTAGGAATCATCGGAAATGTTATGATCTGGAAAATGTTGATTCAACGCAAGCGAAAATCGAGTGAATATTTCATCATGAATCTTGCAGTGGCAGATCTGACGGTTTGCGCCATGGGAATACCGCTGGAAATCTACGAGCAGCTTCACGACACGTGGCAATTCGGTGTCATACTTTGTAAAATGATCTGGCCGTACCAGACTCTACTCGTGCTAGTCTCCATCATGACCCTGACTGCGATGAGCCTGGAACGATACCGAGCGATTATGACTCCATTTAAGCCAAGACTAAAAAAGTCGGACCTTCTTAAGGCGATGGCTTTAATATGGATAATTGGCTTGTGTGTAGTAGCCCCCTATGTCAAAATCCTTAACTACGACGGAGAAAAATGCCAAGAAGAGTGGCCCACGAAAATGAGCGGAGCTTATTACACTCTTTCACTTTTGGTAATCGACTACTGCATACCGCTGACCATCATTGCTTACTGCTACGCTCGCGCGGGGTTCAAGTTGTACGAGAACACGAAGCAGTTTAAGCAGGTGACTGGGGCCTCGGAGGTTCAAAACTTTGCGCAACGAAAAAGACATCGACGCAACACGCGTGCCATAAAGATCTTCAGCTTCGCGGTTTTGATGTTCTTGGTTTGCATACTGCCGGGGGATTGCTACTGGATGTGGAAATCGTTCGGAGGCAATTCCACGTTTGCCTACGAGAACCATTTTAAGACATTTTCGAATATCCTTTTGTACGGCAACAGCGCCATCAATCCCTTTATCTTCGGCGCATGTCATCTAGGGTGCACGCGGGAGCTTCGCAGATCGCATCATCGTGGACTGCAACGGGTAATCTCGTTTCAAAGTCAAGAGAGCAGTAGTCATTTGCCGCCAAATAGTTATAAGAAAGACGACAGTAACAACGATGAGAGTACGAAACTAAACTTAAACATTTACGACTGCGACCACCTGCGCGAGACTGATGTCTAGAACAGTTCGGAGCTAGCTCCGTTGTCATTTTTGACGATAAAAAAGTGGCTTAAAGTCAAGTTTGCAGTAACGCCAGACCTCCCTACTCGCAGAAGCGACGCAACCAACAATGTTATTTTATCTACAAGGCGAACCCTAGTCAATGATCTGCCGAAAATATGAACCATGAACCTCAAGTCAGGTCGGCAAAACAACGTTGTATGTAGAAATAAGAGGCACGCTTAAAGGGATATTGGAATCACACGTGTGAGCCCACTGTCATCTCTGGTTAGCAGTTACGATTCAGGCGACCTGGTTCGTGGCACACTTGTCCACAGCGCCGTAAAATCACTAAAGAACTTGGGGCTTAATGTCACGGAATGTGATCAGTATCTTTACTTACGTTACAATGAAACGTTTTTTAATTTCTGGTTGTCATTTGGCTGCTTTTGATTTTATTAATGGACCAACTACATTAACCTTTTAACGCTCTGCGTCGTGCATATAGAACATCTTGAACAAAAGAAGAAACGAGAAAACAGAACGAAAACTATGAAAGACAAAAGAGAAAAAAAAGAAACAAAAAACAGGAGTTATAGAGTGAAGTACCACAATGCATTATCATCACGTATAGTCACAATTTCATTCTTTCGAGTTGAATTCAATGTTAACTTTGTTCCAAACTACTGTCATTTTTAAAATAAACTCTTCAAGAGGATGAAGTTAAGGCGGTGTATTTAAATTAAGGTATTAATGCAATTGGTCCATAGACTTTTCTTTCTATAGGGAACTGTCTAGTATTCTAGCAGGTAGAACTTCATTAAGTTTTCATTTCCTTGCTTTTTCTTCATGGTGAGCGGAATAGAAAACTGGATACTTTTACTAGGTTTGCGATTTTTTATTGATACACAATCGGAATTTTTGTGCGAGTGCTGCTGTATTTATAGTTTGAGCGTTAACTTAAGTAAACTACTATATAGGGTTTCCAACGGACTTTATTCTTTTCGGTGAACGTCACCTAGTTGGATGTCAGCTATCTTTATGAGTTTTCTGGCGATAGCTACTGTCTTTGGCCTCATGTCAAAATTATGTAAACAACCTATTTAAACATATGTTTAATAAAATCTGATCCAGTAAAATATCAAAAGGTATTTTCGACTCCAGACTGTCAGCCTTCATCAGCACCTATAAAATATGTACGAGACTGGGCACGCGTTTAAACCTACCTTAGTTCATTGCAAATACACCTGTGAGATTTAATTGATGGAAATAAAGTGTAGGTAGTTCTCTTCGCCCAATTTTGCACATATTTTAAAGGTGTGATGAAGGCTGACAGTCTGCAGCCGAAAATTCCTTTTAACCTTTTACTAGGTCAGATTTTCTCAAGAGGAATATCAAAGCCCAGCAAAATATCTTTACGAAAGCCATCGAGTCCGACACAGAAGTAAAAATCATAATATTTAATAAAGTTCTAACGTTTCGTTGTATCATCACAACATCATCAGAGAATAATTTACATAACTGCCTAAAGCCTAAGTATATAGTTACAGGGTGTAATAATATTCATGCATTAACCAATCAGAGGACGTGCTAAAAATAAAAGTTACAGGTATGAGCAACACTAACAGCATGGAAGAGTAAAGAAGAAATTATAAAAGGAAAAGTGGTGCTGAGCCAATATTGGCATTTAAAGAGGGTTTAAGATTGCGAATGAGTAGACTTTCTCGTAAGAGAAGTTCAAACTCGAAAGGACAAGAAGAAAGGATTTTACAAACCATCAAAGGAGACTGGGTGATCCGTGTCACGGTGGTGCGAAAGAATACTGGTGAGGGGAGGGTTATTGCGCTTTTTACCTGTGAGAGTTGAGATTCCCATATGATCAGATACGTGTGTATGGAGTTACCGGATGGTTTAACCGACATACGAAGCTCCGCAGCTTCGACACGTAAAATGATAAACTACATGCGATCTTATGTGTGTTGCTCACCCGTCGGTTAGACTTTTCTATTTCTTCTCTTTTAATGACAAGATTCCTCTATGCTTAAGATCGCATGTAGTTTATCATTTTACGTGTCGAAGCTGCGGAGCTTCGTATGTCGGAGAAACCATCCGGTAACTCCATACACACGTATCTGATCATATGGGAATCTCAACTCTCACAGGTAAAAAGCGCAATAACCCTCCCCTCACCAGTATTCTTTCACACCACCGTGACACGGATCACCCAGTCTCCTTTGATGGTTTGTAAAATCCTTTCTTCTTGTCCTTTCGAGTTTGAACTTCTCTTACGAGAAAGTCTACTCATTCGCAATCTTAAACCCTCTTTAAATGCCAATATTGGCTCAGCACCACTTTTCCTTTTATAATTTCTTCTTTACTCTTCCATGCTGTTAGTGTTGCTCATACCTGTAACTTTTATTTTTAGCACGTCCTCTGATTGGTTAATGCATGAATATTATTACACCCTGTAACTATATACTTAGGCTTTAGGCAGTTATGTAAATTATTCTCTGATGATGTTGTGATGATACAACGAAACGTTAGAACTTTATTAAATATTATGATTTTTACTTCTGTGTCGGACTCAATGGCTTTCGTAAAGATATTTTGCTGGGCTTTGATATTCCTCTTGAGATTACGTTTTCCGCCTGGTCAATCCATAGCTGAAGTCAGATTTTGTTAGACTTTTTTGACATTTATACTGATCGCCGTTCGAGTATAAATCTATTTAAAGTTTCCATCTGTTTATGCTCTCTGTCGACTGAACGTCAAATCAAACTAACGTATAAACTGCAGCCGAGCCTCCTTGACTACTCACGAGTCCTAGGCGACCACCTGTTTTAAGCTACATTGGTCTACACTACCAAAATTCTCACGGTCAAATCCCCATAGTTGACACTAACACCTGCAAGGCATTCTAAACGCAAATGAATTTTTGCAAGCCCTTGGTTTTTTACTCTACTGATAAGGTATAATTAATAGATGTCTGCAATCGACGAGTCTTATATCTACTCGTTCGTATCTGTACAAATCTCCAGCGCTCATGTATTAATTTTCCAAGAACCAAATAATCTTACCGAGCCTCGGTGATTCGAAGTCGATGAACGTTCATCCGGGACTCAACGCCAAGGGCGCAACCAGACATTTGAAAAGGAAGGTCGGTTTTTGGTGCGGAACTCCTCTGCCGCCCAACAATAACAACACACATAGTAAACTATGTTAAATATGTGTTTAGTTCATAGTAACAACATCCGACGTCAAAGGTGGCAAGAAGAGTAGAAATAACTTCTGTGCAGCTCAGGACATTAAAGCTGACGGTTGACATCCAAAAAAAATCCCTCACACTCCTCAAAAAAGGGGGGACGCCCTTTTGCGACCCCCCTCGTTGCGCGCCCATGCTCAACGCACGGATGCAGCAGCGTTCCACTTGCTCAGGCGGCCTAGAAGTAGTTTTGGTTTACTTTAGAACATGCTTTGGTTTACTTCAGCTTTATCGAGCATCCATATATCGAAGTAAGGTTTACGAGAAAAAACCTGCAACTTAATCGGGCAGCATTACTACAACGTTGTTTCCTTAGATTTTCCAATAATCCAAAAAGTAGCTCTGAGTTTTTGAACAGATGATAGTATTCTCAAGAAAGCATCGTTCTCTCTTTTATCAAATGGGAAATAATAAATACTTTATCGAAAACTTACTAAGACTTGACGCCAGATGAGCTGAAGGATAAACAAGGTTTCCTTGGTATCCGATAGAATTTTCCACGGGTAATTCAGCGGAATCAACAGCCAAGGAAAAGGTTATTAGTCAAACCAGGAAGACCAAAATGTTTGGGTACGATATCATGGCTGTTCTTGTGACTCGTCAAAGCAATATCTACAAAATAAAGTAGACTATGAATGTTTTATGGCGAAGTTGACATATATAATTAATAAAGACAGCGATCTCTCAATTAAATAGTGTTTTCCGCTTGTCACGATAAGATCGTTCAGTCTAGTAGATTTCAAAAAGGAATATGACAATTTTAAAGATTGCTGAGTGGGATAAATTTGAAGCGTCAGCTAACACGCTTGGTGTGCATTCCGCGTGCAACTGACGCCGAAGTTACGAAGGACAAACAAAACGCACGTCGAGACCAAACGTAATGCATGAGAAGATTTAGACCGCTCTACAAATAAGCCAAGACTAACCGTAAAATAGGTGTAGGATAATGTCAACGGAATACTTGACTGTTATAGAAAAACTCCTGCTGAACGTGTTGTGTAAAAACTTGAAGTTAAGGACATAACTCAAAACTTCACAATTAACCTACACTGCCGAAGTCAACTGAAAAATGTTGACTCGAGCGGGATTTGAATTCGCACCTTCGGGATACCAGTCCGCCGCTCTATCTGTTAAGCTATCGAGTCTACAGGGATTATTAGTGTAGGTTAATTATTATTATTGGTGTAGATTAATTATTATTATTATCATTATTATTATTATTATTACAACTCGAACACTACCCAACTAAGGACAGTGGAAGGGGTCTCAGCCTGCTACGGATTATTATTATTATTATTATTATTATTATTATTATTAATTGTGATTATTATTAGTGTAGGTTAATTGTGAAGTTTTCGTTTCATAATACCTTGAGGATGATTCTGAAATAGGATATAACTCAACCTCGCTACTTTACCGAGAAAGCAAATGCTACTTATCCGATGCAATGTAGGTGAAACATGAAATTCTCTCTTCAAATCGTGCTTCGCTACGACGTAGAGAAACCAAACTACTCACCGAAGATTTTAACAATTAACTACATAGAGTACACCCTGGCCGATAAGTCACGGCTACCGGTCTTCCCACAAATATCCGCCCAAACATAGAACTACACAACTAAAAACGTAACTGGATGTTAAAGCCCTCCGAGTACTCTGGTCTGGCATGGTAATGATGCAACAGCCCCATCGCCAACGCTTGCTTAAGGATTCGACAAAAATCCCATTCACAATGTTGAATGACAAGAAAAAAAAGATTAAGTACGCTACGGAGAATTTACACGAGTAGTTAAGATTCAAAATAGCTACTTCGGATATTCAGATGGAAACAACAGCGATCTTGAGCAAACGCAACGGAAAAGTGAACGACTCCAGTCATAAATTTGAATTTTTCATGCGAAAGAAGAAATGAGTACTTTCTATTCCAGAATCATCCTCAGAGAAACATGAACTGAAAATTTTCATGATAATCTGACACTGCCGAAGTCAACTGAGGGTGATTCTGAAATAGAATTGAAACACTGCACATCCTCTCATGGATAAGCGTTAAGTTGTCGCAAGAATATCTCGTGCACTTAAGTTGGATAATAAACTCGCCTCCAATCCCTGTTGGCTCGATAGCTCAACAGGTAGAGCGGCGGACCGGCATCCCGAAGGTGTGGGTTCAAATCCCACTCGAGTCAACATTTTTCAGTTGACTTTGGCAGTGTCAAATTATCATGAAAATTTTCTGTTCGAGTACTTTCTAGTCCCAAGGTTAATTCTAACGTCGTCCTTGTTCTCTGAGTATTTTCACGTGTTTATAGGATGACGTTAAACCCTGGAGTGGCTAGAACGGTTAGTTGAGTTCGACGTCAAACCATCGAACAGAATCCCTTGAAATACCTTTTAGAAGTCGAGAAAGTGATATCAAATGTCGAGTAGGACGTTACTAATCGGTGGATTCTTATCAGTTATGAAATTTTGCTTGTTCATTCGACGTCATCGTTGTCTACGGCTCCGAGATCTCCTGTACTTTACTCCTTTATGTGTCCATGTTGCATCTAGTTGTATGTTAGCCAGACGGCTCGGCATTTGAACACATGAGTCTCAAATCACTTAGGATTATCCATTTATATTTGCAAACAACGTGCCAATCCTCCATCTTCCAGTATTCGGTCACATATTTTAGAAACAGATCACACTGCTTCTTTGATAACTTTTATATTTCACCTTCTTGCTCCTCAACCTCTGAGCGTCTGGTTAGAGAAAGCCTCTTGAATTCTTAAACTTAAACTGTCTCTAAATGTTAACCTTTCTTTGTTGTTGTATTGTCTTTATTCTAATATTACTAACCTCTTAGCTTACTTTCTATAACCTCATAATTTATTGACAACCTGTACTATCATTCTCAACTACTTTTATATTCACCGTAGATTATAATTTTATATCCACTCTGACGATGTTGCGCCACGCGATGAAACCTTAGTTCGATTAAAATTGTTTTATCTCATACTAAATATCTTTATACCATGTTTCGTGTTAGGCACTTCTATAATTCCATTCATGCTATGATTGCGATTCCCGCACGGTTTTTCACTGTCATCAATTTTGTTTTCAATCATTCATGACTTTCGAAACGTGGGAAGTTAGGACCGGCTAAAAGTATCAATTCCTTGTTTCATCATGATGAAAATACTATTAGTCGAAGGTGTTTCCAATGGAAGCTTCGATCTTTCGATCTTTTCTTTTCTTTGAAAGACCTTCGATCTTTTCAGCTGAAGCTTCGATCCTGCAAAAGCTGCTTTTGTAACGAACGTCTGAACGATAATTTCTAAACTTCATCTTGGCTCTACTTTTAACTCTCTGCTGTGCAGCTACCACGTTTCAGCCACTAAAATGACGTGGGTTACCCAGCCCAAAATACTCTGCCGCTAGGCAGAGCAAAATGATAAAGTACTTCTCAGGACACCAAAGAGTTAATGCCAATTAAACTTAGTTTTCTCTCAACATCGAACAAAAATATTCGTTCTAGTCTGAACTATGTGTTGTCAAAATCAACTTCAATGACAGAAATATTTTGTGATACGATCTTCGTGTGATTAATACAAATGTCAAGTTACATTTTCAGCGACAGTAAAGGTCTACGAACGTCATAAGTTACTTCAACATTAAAGTTGAGCTGAAATACAAAACAAAATTTAAATATTCACTAAAGATTTACCGGGCGGAAATCTTAGACGTAAAATGAAGATGAGAGCCCAGCTCAAAATTCGGAGATGTAATATCTCCGAATTTTGAGCTGGGCTCTCATCTTCATTTTACGTCTAAAATTTAAATATGTTTTGTGATCAAGGCTCACGGCTGAGCTAATATTACTTATTGTTTACTGAGATATGTTGTTTGTTGTAGATTGTGGCCATTAACAATTACAAGAGACGTTTTTAGTTACGTCTACGGTTATTTTACAATTTTTCACCGAAGTGCAGGTGAATAGAGGTGGATATTTACCGACACTGAGGTGAGTTATTGTTTTAGTAAGTACCTCGCATATTTGTTTTCACATACTTTTTTTAATGAAATTATTAAAACAATTTTACCGAGCTCAGCCGGCTTGTCGCTGAGGCATTATTTGTAAACACATCCCGAGTTCATTTATCGCTAAAAAGTAAAAGAAATACATGTCTTTGAATACTCTACTGCTAAATTTCGTTGCTTTATTTGGTATTGTCTGGCACTGCGACTTTGTTTATTTAAAAAAGTTTTATTTCCGTAACTGAAACAAAACGAGACACCATCTTGTTTTGCTCTAAGGTGAATAGCGCAGGATATTCCGAGATAGAGGAACCAATCAGATTGCGCAAGAAACACTGTCCACCTGCGAGGGATATGCTAAAAGCAGTTATTTTATGTTATGTTTTTCCCCGGAGGAGTTCAGCGTGTTTTTGTTTTGCTTATCGTCCAGCTTTGAGTAATCAAAGATGAAGTAAAGTAATATAGGTTTCCATATCATTTCCACATCTCTTTAGAACAGCTGGAAAAAGTTTAAAAACCCTCTCTTTTAACCCGTTTCCCGGCATTGTTGCCAATCGAGACCTTATGAAAACCTGCTTGGTAAATGGTTAAGACACAGTTTCTCAACAGAGGCGGTTTTCACTCCCCAGAGGGTGCTCAGAGAACGTGGGAAGTCAGTGGTGATCATTCACCACTGCATCACTTCTAAGTTTCGAGTTGTCATTTCGCGTTAAAATCTAATACTGACAAACTTAGCAATACCAATTTGAATTACTATATATTACAGTTATTCAGTTCGGTATTGCTCTGGGGTTGGACGTTGGCTCAGGCACAGAACTGGGACTGAGAGTGATCAGCAGTAGGGGAACAAGAGGTTTTAGTAAGAGGCAGGTTGGCGTTCATCCAAAAAAAGATTGAAAACCATTGGGTCAAAAGAAGACTTAGCTTTAGATCGAACTCCTCGGTAATTAATGGTGGGAAGATTTGGATGTTTGAACTTTTGTCCACTCATTCCGTTCATCAGTCTTAATGCTTAAAGATGTCAAAGTGCCCGACAATGGCTAAAAACTATAATTTCCTTTTCACTTCAGTACATGGCTTGGACACCTGACGATTTTTTCCTTTCAAGAAACGTTTTTTTATTGCACTTTTCTACAGGTGTAGTGCAGTTATCTAGTTTTTCAAAAGATAAATTTCTTTTTTTTTGAAATACTTTGTAGGTGCTTTCAAAGATTAAGATTTTTCAATATGAGTTCTAGATAAGGTGAAGCTGTTTTGAGAAAAGCCTTGCAAAGATTAGTAAGAATCCACAACGTATTAGAAGATATTTTTGGACAGAGTTTGACCGAATAAATATAAAACCATATTCCCATGTAACAGCCGCCATATATTCAACGCTCAAAGTAATAAAGTCATCCAAGGCCTCCTATACTTTATGTACTGTTTGAGCAAAGGTCGAGTGGAACATTTGAACTGTACCTCAGACTCATTACTAATTAATCAGAGGGAAAAAATAAAGAACTGTTTTAGACATGTGAGTCTCTCAATCTGCTTTTCACCGCAAGAATGGGTTCATTTGATATCGAACCACCTCGAAGTTAGTTGAAAAAACTGGGCTATATAAACAAACTTCACGGTGTTTTGGTAACAGATCAAACGTTCTTTCCTGTCCATGATATAGTACGCCAACAACGCAGTCAGTATCGTCATTAAAAGGTTCAGTATGAAGGTTCAGTAATACAAGTCGAAAAAGAAAATTTCCACAAGCCCATTGATTAACAGCTTTTTATTGGTTTTCGAATGGACGCAGGAATATTGCTACCGAGAGTTGAAGTCGTTGGAAAGTAAAACACACCAAATTATCAGGTCACGCTATTAGCTGTTCACAACAGGTGAAACAGCCAGAAAGAGAAAACAATGATGTACATTTATGGCGTACGTGATTCATGCGCAAATAGACACCAATGGATACAATTATTGACGGAATCAGTAACCACGTAAGCTCGCTTTAGATTTCAAAAACGTCAGAGAAACAACTTAAGGTCCTTGGTTGAAATTTAGGTCAGATATTCTTGAGGGCGTCAAAGTTGCACTCGAGGATTTTATATAGTCTCCAGCATCATATATTTTGCGGGAAGTCGAAATTGTAGTTGGAGCTGTGGTTGTATTTCGTTACGCCACTGAATGCTGTTCAGTGTTCACCCATGACAAAACTTTTTTCACGGCTATGTTCACAGCTAGCAATGCTGTACAACCACCTGCGAGATTTTTGCGAGTGTACTGCATACAAAACGTGTACTTATGGTTTTTATTCACCAGTTGTCATGTGTTGAAAAACGCACGAGTAAAGAATTTAGTGAGCGAATTTCTTGATACTTCACGACGAGAAACGAAAATTTCCTACAAAGCGTTTACTATGCAGAGTGTGATCTTTTTTTCAAACGTAAGTACTGAGAGTTTAAAACAAATGGTTCGGAGAAAAAAAGCCTAGCCGATAGAATAACAACACACATGGCATTACAATTGACAACACGAATTTTTTAGCGAAACCATACGTTGTTTACAACATAAACGCGTATCCTACCTTTTAGCCTTCTTTCTGGACTTATTCGGAATAAAGCTGTCGTTCCTAACAGTCTCCTTGTCTTGTTGCTGTTCTCTGGGTGCTCACACATTTAGCAAAGCATTAAAATTAATATTAGACAACGCAGGAACAACACAGGTATTACGACACTTCACAAAACGAAAGTGTAAATTATTTACAATACTAACCTGTCTAGTACCTCTTCGTCCTTCCAAGAGTTATTCACAGTGAAGTTCATGTTCAATTCATAACGTTTTCTTCAAATTGGCCTTGTTCTTTCACAGCTTGTACCGTTGTCAAAATGATAAAATCTAAAGCTTAAAAGCGCATTAAATCGATGCATTTTATTGAAGTAACCACACGTATTTTATCCACTTTACAACATGCTTGTGAAGGCGTACACTGTTTGCAACATAAATGTGTCTCCTACTTTTTAGTTCATCCAAGAGTTTTTCACCACGAACTTCCTGTTCACTGCGTTTTCCTTAGCATGCATTATCAATATTTGGGACCTCATACATAGAGCAAAACGTTGAACCGACTGCTTAAAAGGTAGTTCGCCGAAGACGATATCGTGGCGGAAAAATCATTACCCATACAGAAAGTGGTGCGATATTTTTCACAACTGAAAAAGTATACAGCGAATAAAAGCTTTTATATTTGTATTATCGATTTTAGTGTCTTGTTCATCGAGTAGAAATCACATTATTTATAAGGTGTGAAATAAAAATAATTTCGTGTAATTTATAGTTATTGATGATGCCGAAGGCAAGCTCTATATTGTATTATGATCTATTAAGAGATGGAAGAAATGTTAAAGTGAGGAATGCTTCCTCGCCCAACATTTATTAAGGTAGAATGTTACCCAATTTTACTCTGATGAAGAGGTTTTCCTCTCAACGTTATTTCGCCTTTTTTTTACATTTCTGGGGTCCCCTACCCTAACAATTTTAGAGTTGGGTTGTAAAACATATCTTATTCCAGTCCAGGACTTCTCACTTTGACGAGTAAAGTCGTCTTGCGCAAGCCAGAGCAAAATTGTGTGGTTTGACAGAGTAAAGTCAAAAAGTCAAGTACGGACAAAAAGACTTAGAGTTAAAATTAGATTTAAATCAGTGATTTATATGCATTTTTATTACATGACTGTGTCAGCGAGCGGTCCGAATACGGAAGTCCTGCAATTTGATTGGTTCACAAATGGTAGGATATTTCACGCATTGCTCACTCAGGGAGGAGAACTTTAAAAAGCCTTGCTTGTGTCGTATAAAAATTTAAATTTTTGACAAAATATGAAGTGAAAATGTATTGGGAACACTCAGAAAAGGAAAAGTGACGATGTAGAGTGAAGATAGTGACGAAGTTCTATATGAAATGACGATAAAATTTCAAGTCTTTATTTGTCTGTACCTTTACACTTATCAATTATATTTCAGTAAAGCCATATAATAAACTACTTCCTGACCTCACTTGTTTGGTCTTTACTATTGAAATATCACACCTCTGTTTCTGCATGGATCTCAACTCGCTTCGCTCGTCTCTGTCCGTACTTCAAAACATTGGTCTGATATTTCAATAGAACAGACTTCACGCTCGGTCGATAAGTAGCAAGCATTCACCTCCGAGCAAAACAAGATGGCGTCCCGTTTTGTTTCTGTTACGAAAGGTGAGGCTTTTTTAATACACAAAGCCACCGTGCAAAACAATTCCAAAAAGGGAACGAAATTTGGCAATAAATTATCGAAGATACGTATTTCTTTTGCTTTTTAGCGATAAATGCACTCAAGATATGTTTCAAAATGTTTTGCTTACAAATGATGAGTGGGCAACAATTGGTAAAATTCTTTTAAAAATTTAAAAAAGAAAAATATGTGAAAACAATTATGCGAGGTATATGCTAAAACAATTATTCACCTCGATATCGGTCAGTAGTGCAGACATTTATCTCAACGCTTCGTGGTTCGGTAGATATCCACTACTATTCATCTCCACTTCAGTGAATAATTGTTCTATACTCATGTCTATATACTTGCATGTACGTACGTAGGTTTACAGTTATGTAGATGTCTGTCTTTCATCGCAAGCCGACGACCAGAAGGTCACCGCGAAATATGGTTAGGAGCCAATGTTTTATGGAGGAAACAAGAGGAGGAAGGAAAGGAAAAAATAACCAAGAAGAAGGAAAAAGAGGAAGAAAACGGGACATCTCTCAACAATAAGTTAAAACAGTGTAAGCATGTTTAAGAATAATTTACCGACGTTTCGTCGCTAGCCTTTGCGATATCTTTTGAGTAACGTATGTATATATAGAGTACGTGAGCATATTAAATTATATTTGCACGATATAGGATAATACTAACGTACTCCCTATATTCATATGTTACTCTGAAGATTTCGCAAGACAAGCGACGAAATTTCAGTACATTATTCTTAAACATGCTTACATTGTTTTAATTTTTGAGAGATATCTCTTTCCGTAAAAAAATTTTGAGCTGGGTTCTTATTTTCATACTGCAACTTCGCTTTCCACCAGGTAAATCGCTGGTTACTGTTTTGAGGAAAAAAAGGGATGGAGTAGGTAAAAGGAAAGAGGAGTGAAAAGAAGATGGAGGAACAGTACGACGAAGAATAGAAGGAGGATGATATGGAGAAGGAGAATTGAAATGAGAACGAGAAGAACAAGGTAGAGGTGAAAGAGAAGTTGAACGAGAGGATGGACGAGAAGGAGAAAGAGGAATAAAAAGAAAAGAACAGCATTAAGAAGAAGGAATAAAAAGAAAAGAAGAAGAAGACAAAGCAGATAGGCAAAATGATTGAAGAGTACAAGCTGGAAAGCGAGCGGGACGAAAAAGATCGCGACGCACTTAAGCATCAAGCCAAAAAGATGATGAGAAATGACACTTAATACAATAACGGAAAGCGAAGTACAAACACCACTAGACACGTTGTCACTCTAAATCCAAATTGCTAAATTGACTTCCGAACGAAATTAATTAAATTCGCTCAATGGTAATACAAAAATTACCTCATCTTGTGACAGATTTCTCAACGATAACGACTGCTCCACATCTGTCGCCTTAAGTCCACACTTGTGATGAAAACAAAGAAAACAGAAATTACTAAGTTAATGAAATCTTTCCAATTCTGTGCACGACATTTCCCAAGAGCGGCAAATACTTAATGAATGACATTAAATGGAACGGTACTTGTGCAAAATTAGTAAGTCCTCCGATTACACGACATTTTCTGTAAAATACCTAACATATGACTTTAGATGGAACGGTATTTGTCCTAGATTAAAATCTTTCAACCACTCGACATTTTCCGGCAAATACTAAACGTATGACGTTAGATGGGACAGTATTTGTCCTAAATTAATGAAATCTTCCGACAACTCAACATTTTCTTGCAAATACTTAACGTATGACGTTAGAGCGGTATTTGTCCTGAATTAAAAAAATCTTCCGATTAATCAACATTTCCGAAGTATATATTCAATGCTTAAGTATATATTCAATGCTTAAGAACAGTCAGCCAAATCAGCATGTGAATTAAGCATTAGTTTGCGATTGAAGCACTTCAGGATGGTCGGTAAAGGGACATAGGCATTGAATAGGAAGAGGTTTTGTATTATTGACCCAACGTAATTGTCAACAATGACTTTCATTCAAATCTGTCACGTTCGTTCCCAACTGTTTAATGAAAAGTTTAGGCGTTCTGAAGGTCGATAATTCGATGAGCGTGTGGGTTGAAACGTTGATTTTACTACGTCAGGGGCCATTTGTACATGGGATTTTAAATTAGGCTTTAAACTTGCCTGAAGGCACTGTAACACACTCGTATGTGAAGCTAGCGATTGTCATCCTGACGTATTCGTTACCCTTTTCACGACACTCTGACGAGTAAAATCGTGTGAGGTTGGCCAGATTAAAATAAAAAGCGACTAACTCCACCAAGAAAGAGAAAATTGAGATAATTGTAACTCTCTTCCAACAGGTCATTTTCCTTTCCCAAAGTAAAATGGCCCGGCTATCTTCTTTGTTTCGAATATAAAAGCAATTCAAGAAACTTCTGGACACTAGGACGTTTAAGCAACTCTGTTTGATTAAAGCTTAGTATACGCTGCATGTTTACAATAGTCTATTTTAAATTTGTTTTATCGTCAAATCTTGCATTAGTTCGCCAAATAAATTCATAATTATTAAATGTAAATGGTACCTCAATAAAGGACCGAGCTTATCAGGCGAAGTGATAAAACAACAAAACAAGAAACGAAATATAACCTACCACAAACATTAAACTCATTGTAAGTTTGACTTGACGGAGTTACTTAAAACTTTCAATAACCTGGAGTCTTTCTAAAAACCTTGACCAGCCAACAACTTCAAAAAGTATAAGAATATGTTTAATCTTATTCCTGGGGCTTTATTCAATGACTTTTATATCCAAAACAAATAAGGTGGTACAAAGGTATGCTTTATCTGAAAAACAAAGTCACGCAAACGCTGAGGCCTGATTTATTAAAAAGCCTTTTCTCAGACTTTATTTACAGTATTACTGTACTCAGTTTTTTGCATGAAAGGATCAACACCCTAAAAAACCCCTGTATTTACATGGTACATAACGCGGAATTCTTTTAACATTTACTCAATGACAGGGCAATGATTACTTGCCGCATCCATACACTTCATGAATACTCCACCGTTGTCCTTCCGAATATGCACGAAGCTATTCAAGACTAACACGTATGATTTCTAATTGTTCCGCTGAGCAAATACGTACGTCAGAGAAGCTAAGCGTATATTGACCTCGCTAATACCAACGACTTCGGCTAAGGACTATAACCGCATAGAGGAAGCAAAAAGTCACATCTTTTTATGAGCCCATTAATTTATACGATACAATTGTTGCATACAATCTGTCGTCCTGGTAAATGCAATGTTGCCTCAATGGCCAATTCCCACTTACGGTTCGCCCACTAGTGAAGAAATAAGTTCTAAAGACTCTATACGGAGTTAATCACATACATTAAAACAAACATTGGCACAGCATGTTTAATTTAAATGGGCACAAATCATTTCACGATTTCTCAATGTTAAACTCGATAGTAGGTTTACTATGAAAAAAGGTCTATCGTGAGTTCTTTCTTGCTTGGAGTTCAGCTTCGACTGATATCAATCGTTTTAAATAAAGGCGTAGTTTCGGGTATGTGCATATTTCGGGAAGGATAAAATTCAGTCTGATGATGTCTTTGGAATAAAGACGAAATATCACCGTTAAACTTTGTCGCCTTGTCTGTAATCCGAATCTCGGATTTTCACGATGTTCGTTTTCGGGTTGTGTTATATATTTTATGGAATAATTATATTTTAGCTTGCTCCAAAAACATTTAAAATTATTAGAATAATTGAGGTACTAGCTAGGTAGTAATTGTAACCTGATAACCAGTGAGACACTAACCATTGAGCTATATGGATTGACATGGTGAGCAAGGTTACATATGTACACAACATGCAACCTTCTGATGACCAGTGAGACACACTAACCATTGAGCTGCATTGATTGAGATGGTTAGCGAAGGTTACATTTGTGTACAACCTGAAACCTCCTTATGACCATTGAGACACTTAAATCACTGATCTACATGGCCTGAGATGGTGAGCAATGGCTACCTAGTTGTACAATTTGTAACTTTCCGATGGCGAGTGAGAAACTACAAGGACTTAACGGATAGACAATGACCTGACAGTCAGACCCTCTCAAACAATAAGTCTATAGGATTCCTGTGGAGAACTAATGTCACATGTGACTTCATAACGGAGCCTCCAACTGCGCTACAAACATTCTGGAAACGGGAGATTAATCCTTTGTAATGATTATTAAATTGTTCTATTAACGAAAGATTGCACAGGCCTTAAAATGTACTTCGAGAAGTTTCTCATGAAACTAATCTTAAGTGGTTTTAAATCAAGAGGTGACATGAATAAGAGAAATTAATCTAATAATCAAACAAGCATCTTTATTTGTTTATTTCGAGGTTTCATTCTTAGCACATTAATAGGTCGATTGAAAATCTTGATTGACGTAAAGCTGCCAACATCACGCAAGGATAATTCCTGACAGTGATAGTCTGGAGGGATCATTGTGTATAAAAGATTAACGGAGTGTGGGAGCGAGGATTTCAGAGAGGGAGTGTTGATAATTGAGTCGTTAATGCAACAGAACACGCACGTTACATAATATGCATTACATAACACGCATGTTATATAACACACATAACATAACACGCACTTCAGATAATGTGCATAAAGTAACGCTTTAGTAAAAAGCACAGAAAATTAACTCCACGTCCTTAGTAAGCCACGTCTAACACAAAAAGCGGATTCGTGTTCGTATGAATACAGCCGTCTGTGTTGCAATATTTTAAATAAGAAGGATACACTTAACCCTTAACTCAGATGGTAAATGTGGTAGGTGTATATAGTTGTTCATAGAATGTCACCTGCGTGGCCACACCAAACAGGCAAGCAGCAGAAACTGCAAAAAAAGAATTCATCAATACTAGTTTTGACATACATGGGGAAATCTGTTGGGTGCTAGAAAGGGGTCCTGCATAGGCACGAGATTTTTCTTCTCCACATCCACCGGTAAAATTACGAGCCTGGACTTCACTATCTCAGCTTCAAATAGTCGCGAAGGAATTCACCATTGCCGTAATTATACTAGAGAGAGAGAGAGAGAGAGAGAGAGAGAGAGAGAGAGAGAGAGAGAGAGAGGGAGGGAGAGGGAGAGAGAGAAACATACAAACCAACAAAGACAGACAGACAGAGACAGAGAGACAGAGAGACACAGAGAGACAGAGACGGAGAGACAGACAGACAGGCAGAGACAGAGACAGACAGAGACTGAGAGACAGACAGAGAAAAAATAGAATGTACGCTTAAAATTGCTGTTGTCGCTACTCGGGATTTCACACCACTGTGCGATCACTGGGCAATATTTCTCCAATATTTATCAGCCAATATTTCTCCAGGTGATCAATGCATTGGTATATATCTATACACACAACGGTGTCATCAACGACCTCAGTCACTTATTAGTTTCAAAGCCGTGGATTGATTTTCGTTGAGGAGTAGAAATAGCATATTTTTCACAGCACCTCCGTTGAGCAATGACGACCTCTGCCTTGAACTCTTCAGCATTCGTAATTTCAATTAATCATTTTGTAACTTGGATAGGGCACTGAACCAATAAACCAGACGTCGCCCGTTTGATTTTTGCTTAGGCGTGAGAAATGCACTGTCCCGACGGCCCCCGTTGTGTAAAGAAAATTTTACATCTAAATCTTCTACAATCTTAATTTCCGTTCATTAATTTCTCCCTTGGTTAAAGCATTGAACTGATAAATCTGTGGGTTTCACTTCAACTGAGGCGTGGTCTTCATATTTTTCACAAGTTTGTTAAGTAAAAAGAACTTTCATCTCTAAATCTCCGACACTCTATACTTCCATTCGCCATTTTCTTGTTTCGGACACTAAACCAATAAATCAGACAGTGGGTTTGACATCACCAGACCTTTAATTAGTAAAGAGAACTTTCACATGTAAATCGCGCCACTGTTAATTCCCACCTGTCGTTTGCCAATGAAGACTTGATATAGTTACATGCTTCATAAAACTCATCCACTCAGCATGCAACGATGACTTTTAACAAAAGTCTTTTACACAAGTAACTTCGATTCAGTTTCTAGCTTGTTTGAAATAGCGAACTAACGCACTTGGTTCCCATGTTCCTTTCTTGCCAAAGCTCTTGTTATATTTATTAAGACCTTAAAGAACGTCTTTATTATGTATTTTTTACACTAGCTTAGCTTCTTGATTTCGCATTTCCTCTTCATGGCTAAGCTGAACATAAATGCATTATTTTTTTTGCATAGGATGAAGCCTGGACATCTATATAAGAAAGACAGAAAAGACGTCGACTTTGCGTTTTTCATTGCTACTTGATTATCTTCTTTTTCTTGGAAAGGACTCGTTTCTTGTTTGTACAGTTGACTATTCAATTTCACAGACAAAACCCAAAAGCAACAATGAACGACTGACCAAATTAAATGCAAAATGCCTGGAAGGATAGATAACGTAAAAGAAGGTACAATCATGAACTAAAGTTCTGGCAAAGAGATTGTTATCCGTGAGAGACGAAAAACCTCTCGAACTAGTTCAAGGACAATTAACTACAGAAGTGGCGAAAGTGATGCCGTGAAATTACTAAATGAAGATATAAGAACACTGTAATTCATCAAAAATTTTCCTTCTTAAGATGGAAGGCAACAGAAAGTTTACGCAAACATAGAGGCTAGAGACATTTAGCTTTACAATAGCATAAAGGAAGCCAAGTCGACGATAAAAAGGCTGTAAACTTCTCAAGTTTATGGATTGTACGTATAATAAGAAAAAGTAAACATCAGATTAAATTTGTATGAGTGATCTATCAGACAGTGGACTTTTTTACCAAATTGCCTCAAGTGTAGATTGAGTCTAAATGTGATAATAGAATCGTTGTTTCTAGCTGTGAAAATTTCATACATTTCGAAGCAAATGCGTGCAGTGATTATTGCGTAAATATAAATCCACAGGGCATGATCCTTCGGTAATGACGACGTGGCATAATTTGAATATTCCAATGGTTTTCAAGATGTCATCCCAGTTTCTTTGAAGATGGCCAAAGCTTAGGAGGGTAGAATGACCGATGACACTGAACAGGTTTTCAAAGGCCATCAGGGATTTACAGTTTCATCTCCCGCCAACCTTACCCAACAATCACAAAGAGTTCTTGAAATGTTTTCTATGGGCGTGATATTTTAAGAAAACCACGGAAGAGACTTGGAACGAATCGGTGCCTCTGTCCTTGTGAGATGTATTCCGGTATAGGAGTAGACGGAAAAATTTTCTGGCAACGTTCTCTCCGGTGGTAAATTATACCGCAGAGAGCAGAAGGCCTTCAAGGAATATATAGAATATTGCTTCTCGATGCTTTTGTTTGTTTTATGTGGCGATTTAGTTTCAATCCGTCGTGTTTTATCGGTAAAATTTAAAATGACGACATTTTTTTTTAACATTCGGTGCAACTGTTTTCAACCTGTTGATTCAAACCTCATCGCTTGCCTCGATCAGAAATTTCTACTTCAGAGTATACGTTACCTGGTGAGCCGTGTTCCGTGAAATTTCATATTCAAACAGCTGGAATAAGAGGACTTAGTATTGGCCCGAAATGGATGCCCCTCAGTTTGTTGTTTCCTTGTTTACTCTGAAGGGCAGATGAGCTTGGTTGCTATCTTTGAAGAAGAAATTGCTTAATGGGAAAGGAATGACGTTTCATTACCATACAGGATGTGGGGCATAATGTCAGTTTTAATTACGATCTTGTGGGTTATTGACATTGCAATGATGTCGCTTTAAGCGACGAGAACGCGTCACGCTATTTGAATTCCACAAAAGGTAGTTTATCTTGGCGACTCGCAATGCTTCACAATTTTAGATTGGAGAACCCTAAACTGAGGACTTACTGTCTAGAACCGACTTCAGGCAATACTGCTTAGGAATTCGAGTTACCCAGAATGTGCCTCTGAAGCAAACAGCTCTGGGAAACATGAAGAGATTTAATTATTAGGACACAGACCATCACACAGCCTTGTATGATCAAAGAGTTTTGATGGTTAATTAGTTTGTTTTTTCAGTTGCCTAATGCATATGCATAAGCACATTCAAAAAGCGACCGGTTTCGACTCCTAACCATAAGACGGATATCCATCGTGGGGTCTACATCTCAAGAGGAATTCCCAACTCTGAGCAACAACAGAGAAGTCTCGACTGCTACATTTTCAAGTCACCGACGAGAGAAACTGGTGCCACACAGGTGAGATGACGAAAAGCGTTTTTCTTTTAACTGACGTTCAAGGAGTAAACGATAGAGTAACGCAAGCACAACTTTATCAACGGCTGTGATACGGCATCAATAACTTGGTAAGGAACTTAAACTTCGCTACGAATTAGAAAAGAACTGCTCATAAGTTCTGGCGAAGGTATCAAAACGCCTGGACTTCAAGCCACGATAAGTTGATAGAAGAGATTCTAACGACCGTGCAAAGTCAATATCGATCTTATAAAAGTCCTTACTAATGTCAGTTCGGTAACGAGGATGCAGTAAACGACAGGGTAGTAGGTTAAGGAATTCCGTTATTTCTACCCATGACAATTTCCAGTAAGAGTGACTGGCTACTTTAAATTGCGTGATGTGATCTAAATAATTACTCTTAAAATTAACCACCCAATGCGAACGAACAGTAATCTATCAAGGTGTTAGTTTGACAATGTCACGAAAGGACTAGATTTCCAGGCTTAAGGACCAAACGTTGTTTCAAACATTACCCAAGCTGATAAGGAACAAACGGAATAAGGTAAAGAAGGAAAATTTAACCAGCATGTTAGACAAACGCAGCAGCGAAATCAGCCGGGGTATTCTGAAATTTCTTCAACATAAAAAAAGCAAAATGACCAACGAACACAAATTCAGACGCCATAATCTAAAACCAACTTAGGTGAAACGATTTAATTAGTAAGGGTTAAATTAACATTGATACGCACGCCACGGCCGAACTAGCTTTCTTAAGCCTCTTGTCCAGAAAGTACAGTCGTAGGAGCTTTGAAATAATCTTCGAACTGACAAACACACAAAATTAATAGCTGGAAAGAAACTGCATGGACAAAGTTCAAACGTTAGGGGAAGTGAAGTGAAGCGTTCTAGCCTGACCGTTACAGGAAATGCTCATGCATTTCAAAATCAACTAAACTTGCGTAAAACAGACATTTCCTCCAAGAAAAAAAAAGAACAAAACGAGCTTTAGCATTGATTGGTTGAATAACAATAACGTTCACAGCCAATGACATTGTGATAAATTGTTATACCTAGTCGAGTTGTTTACTCTTTAATTTGGTATTATAAACTTTACAAAACTTTTCATGCCCTGTTAGATGAAACGGTTTTACTGTCAAACAAACAATCCTTTGTCAAACTTCGCTTGCTATATTTTTGCAATAACGTAAGCTCTTACGCTACGGAGATATACTCCCTGCACTTTCATGATCATCTTGAAATAGTAAGAGGCCAATGCAGTCCAGTGCCACTACGGTTTGAACCCTTGAGTTAGCTGGGCATGGAGCGCGACTGCGCCAGGAGGAAGTAAAGAACACGGGAACTTTAATTCTTGTGGCAAATTGCCGTCAGTTCGTCACGATGTGCAGGTCTCGATATTTACCCCAGAATCGTGCTCGGAATATCAATATCCTTCACGGCGAACATCAACAAAGATATTATTAAGCCAGAAACAACTACTTTAGGGCTTTCAGAGTGAGTCCCCCTTGTAAGACCTTCGAGAGGTGCTCGACAAATGTCATGTCAAACTAACGTCAAACACACAACAAGGCCGAATATACGACAGAAAATAGTCAACGAGTGATATGAACGGTGGTTAAAATAACCCAAGAATACTCGAATGTATGGTCTACTGTGGCACAACGTACCACCAAAATAAGCCGTGGATTATTTAATTCATGAAAACACTTGTACAAGTCCACCGTTCCCAGTGTATTTTACCCGCGGTCGAAATCCTTTCGTGTAAAGCTTAATCCACACGACACGACTGTCGTAAATGATTGTTCGTTCTGATGTAGGCGATTGATTCGCCAGCGTCTTCAGGACGCACTGCTACTTTAAGCTGCGAATCATAAGCAGGAACTGAGTCTTATGAGCAACATTGGATACGCCAGGGCGACCAGCCGTACCCAACAATCGCATAAATCGTGTAAATGGTCCTGATGGGTAGTTTTTCGAGTTTATTTTAAATCAACCTCGCGATATAATGAATGGACAATTGGACGAAATTCAACAATTATGAAATCCAAATGATAAATGGAAGAACGTCAATTCGAGCAAAAAGCAGTCTGGTATCAGTGATATTTTTACACAACATCCGTTACCAAGTCAGCTGGAGAAAATATGCAAGTTTGGTGTTAAGTATAGTTTGGGGGGCCTCGCATAAATATTGCCTTCATTGCTGAGACGTTTCTCCTTAAAGAGCCTTTTGTATCATTTTTTTCCACTGCAATTAACGTTCCTGTTAACTTCAAGGTTTGAGTTAGTATTAACGAGAGCATTTGAATAAATCCATAGATATTTCGGAATTGATTACACCGCTTGCCTTCAGATCAATTTGTCATACAGATTTAATCCTTTGTAACTCTTTAGCTGGCAGCTTTCAGGGAGGTCTCTCCCTTATGCGAGTGAAATAGTCTGGTAATATTCTATTCATAGCTCATAGTTTTCAGAGCCTTTAAGTATCGCTGTCCTCTGTAATTTAATAGCACTCCGGCATTATGGCTAAAACCTAGTCGAAACGTAGAATCTCTAGTAAAATGATTTCGCTACTTCATTGAGTGGTTCCCGTAATTCTTAGCCAGAGTAAAATTTATAATTTGCGAGATATGGCAACAGCGCCAATTAAATGATTAGGCCCCGTCTGCGTTTTGGCCTGCCGTTCACACGTAAACGGTGTTCTCGGTCGCCTAAAACGGAGACTTTCGAAAACGCTCTCCAAAGTGGAGCGGTTCGAAAACGCCGGCTTATCGTTTCTGTGTGCACGGCGAAAATGGAGACTTTGGACAACCATGACAGCACACCTTCATGGCACTGGTCTCCTATGCATGCTTAGTAGACATGTAGTAGCGTTTTCGAGTCGTTGCTGCGTTTAAGTGCGGACGGGATGACAAGTGAAAACAACTTCAAAAACGGTCGCGTGGACGGAGAACTTTTAATGCGTTTTCATGTGAAAAGTTAATGCATGACATGGTCTCTTCAATAACCAAAAACGAATGTATGTCAATTTGTTTGACCTGCGGTTTTCGCAAATTCTTCTCGCAATGGCTTTACTGGGACATTTCTACTGCAGGGGAATCAATAGGGCCTTCGTAAATTTAGAAGGGGGGGGGGGGGCAATAATTAGTACACATGTAGCGTAGTGGATCTCGAACACTTAAATATGTCATCTTGCACACTTTCAGTCGTGGAAGTGTCTAATTTGATAGTAGTTAAAGATTATATCACTCCATCAGCTGGGTGGTCAATGGAGTTCTATTAGTGTGGGCCAGGGTTTCTTTAGGGACGGGTCCCCTCAGGTCACCTCGATAGTTATGTCATTATCGTCTCATGTGACAAGACTGGAGGTTATTTTGAAAACTGGAAAGTCAGTACCGATAAATAAAGGAACAAGTGTACCTAATGCTTTCCCGCGGAGTGAAGGGTGTGCTCAAACCAAGGCTAGTATTGTACATCAACAACGGGCATTGTACAACACATAGCACTGTACTGCGTCATCAAATGCTTGGCTTTAACCCGACATAGCCCACCGATTTTTTTGAGCTTTTCAACATCTTTAATCTATTGCCTCCTTGCAGCGAAACCGGACAAAGGAAGTTCCTTGCACGCATTTGATTAAGTATCCTCGCACTTAACTTTAAAGAGGTCATAATTGTCCGTTATGTGGTAGGCTTCCCTCACCTCAACTTCCTTAACTACATTCTAAGCCGCAGAGCCAAAACAGCAGAGAAATCAGGAAGTCCTAGATTCGGTCGTTTTCGTGCTTCCATGCTTTTAACCAACAAATTGAAGCCATCAGGAGGCCGTTTTAAATTCCTCCCCCTTGATGCCAAGCGAAACAAACTCTTTGTATTTCTCCAAGCTACCCTCACGCTTAAACATTCTCCATAATAGTAGGGAACTCTTTGACAAAAAGATGAAAGAGATCAGGTCATTTGAATTTCTGCTTAAAAGAACGCGCCATCAGTTACTGAAAAACAGAAATGTTGAATTGCGTAGGTTGTTTATTTATGGATATATTCACAGCAGCTATAAGCAAAATAGTCAGTTCCACTAAAGGTTAAAAAAAGAAACTGTAAGAGAATATGCCTCACATCGATTGTGTACGGAAAAAGTCTTTGTTTTTCTTATCCCGATGAAGGGATTTCGGTTGAAACGAAAACGTTTCGTTCACTGCAAATAGCAGCTCCGTTTCCTTGTCGCTTAATAAGAACGCCGTCCAATTCGTGAGCAGATATAGCTGAAGAACATCTCTTTTGCGTCAAAGTGTCAACATTCCAGATCCATTTTTTCTTGGCCTTGTTTCTGGAAGTCACTCTGCCTACGTAGGAAATATAATCCGTGGTCGTTTTATTAATAGAAAAACATGGAATGCCAGGTTGAAATAACTCAAGAACCCCTAAAAAGAGGTTTTTATTTAAAGTATAAAGAAAAAACTGCACGTTGTTGACATTCGTGATACGTAGGAGTAGTGATTATTATGAACGGGAGATATGTTGTCGGCGCCCAGTGATTAAACAGTAAACAAGCGGAACTCACTAGAGTCGAGGGACACACTATAATGAGACCCGAACTTGAGCCACGCACTTGACAACTGGCGCTTCTCTGATATTGAGTGTAAAGCGACGATTTAGCTCATTACTTTGCTTATGTAATACAACCGATATTGGTTTAAGCGGAAAGTGCAAGTACATAAACCCACAAAAATTTTGGATACTCGAAAGGGGAAGTATGATGTCATGAATAAGAACGTGGTTTCCCTCCAAGATTACATCAATGATGGAAATTGAGAAACTTTCACCCAAAGCTGCTTGGTAATTGGTTTCATGAGATGTAAGTGAGAGACAGCTATTCAAATATAAACAACAGAGGCTTATAGGTGGCATGTTAAGGAAAAGTTCTTCTCATGTTACCCGCATTTTCGCTACACGTTTGAACATTCATTTTCAGCGAATGTGTGGGATTGGTTCACTTGACTCCACGAGCGTTTCCTGGTCTGAGACTAATGTTGGTCTTTGCAATTTCCTCTGTGATTGATGCAATTTAAGTGCTCATGGAAGCCAGAAGAGAGGTCATCTAGTGGAATGATAAAGAGGTCACCTAGTGGCTTGATATAGAGGTCACCTAATGGCGTTATCACGCGTAAAACGTAGGTAGCCAGGTTTCAACATCGGTTCGTAACTATCAACAATTAAGCTACTCTTCGTTTTCAATAAATAAAGCCGTTTTATCTTCAAGATATAGGGATGAGATGAAGTCTATTTTAAACTTTCTGACATTAGGTGCACCAATCGGCTTCTGTCCCTAAAAAGACCCGTAAATATAGATAAATTATATATATATATATATATATATATATATATATATATATATATTTAAACGTAAACATATACATATGCATATGCATATGCACATCCATATACATATACATATACAGTACATAAACATATACATGTATATAATTACATCTGCAGTATGGAATCATAATCAAAATTTAATATCTTCTAGGAAGATGGCATCAGACAGATATTTGTCGTGTTTCATCGCACTCTCAGTAATGTTGATGGTAACACAACAGCGTGTTCAGGGAACAGAACAATATAAACCTGGAGTACTTCATCGGTTGTGCGGAACGAATTTCGTGGAAGTTTGGCAAAAGTGTTGTGGGGGACGATATCCAGAATGTATGAACAACCAAGTGAACAATGATGTGAGTTCACGCAAAAAAAGAAGAGGTGAGTCTTAAAAAGTAGAATTACACGAAAGACGGAAATGGATATTGCGAAAGAAGCCGACAGAGAAGCAACTAACGATGAAGGATGGAGGAAAGGTATAACGATTACTGAGAAAGACGAGTTATGTGGTTTAAAAGGCGGAATAGATGAACAAGTTTGAGAAAGAAAAAAATAAGGGAGCTAATAAACTAATGAAAGGGAAAGATGGATAGGAGGGAAGGAAGGAAGGAAAGGAGGAAAGAAGGAAGGAAGGAAGGAAGGAAGGAAGGAAGGAAGGAAAGAAGGAAGGAAGGAAGGAAGGAAGGAAGGAAGAAAGAAAAGATGGTAGTAAGGAGGAAGGAAAGAAAGAAGGATTGGAATGGGATGGGATGATTGGATGGATGCATGGATAGACGGACCGACATATGTTGGATGGACGCATCAGTGCATAGAAAAACGGAAGATTGAAGTAAGGGGGAAGAAGCGAGAGAGAGGGAGGAAGGAACAAAGAGAGAGTTTTGTTGCGCATAAAACGGAAGAAGTGACTATTGAAACAGTTTCTAAAGGATTGTCTACATGCTTATTTTCACAGCCCTTCCTTTATTGCCTTCACGAGTGGCTAAAAATTTCCTCGGAGCAGTAACCAAGCGTAGCTTCAGTAGCTCTTACACAGCTGCCACGGAGGAGTGCTGCCACGAGACCTGCTCCTACAAAGAAGTGTCGGAGTACCATTGCTTCTAAGAAATTCACTCAACAACAAAAACTCCTGTTCAATAAAAACGGACGTTTCTGAGATCGCAGCAATGGAGTCACGTTGCGTTGTAAATTATGGTAAATTAAATTAAAATTGAGTAAAGTTGTCGTTCAGCGTAGCATATTGTGAAATTCAAATCAAATATTCAAGAGAGACCAAGTGTCTGTAGTTTACAATCTTTATTTCGTTTACAAGACGTTAAATGAAATTAACTTTTAAATTAAAGTTGGACTGAAAATGTACTTAGAGGTTTACACCAGTTTGTCTAGTTTGCTAGAGTTATAACGCTACACTCTTTTATCATATTTATTGACATTTATTAATATACTATCACCATATTACAAATTATTTCATTTTGAATTATTTTTAATACTCGTTGAATAGTAGAATTCAATAAGTACGCATCGTGAAATTTAGAAAAGAACACGAAGGGTTTCAAAACCCTGTTAACTTTGTATAGACTCATTTTTATTAAGCCAAACGATCAAAAACAAATGGAAGTAACTGAAGAACTCAACGCATTTGAGACAGAATTGGAACTACGAAGTAGTTCCTTTTTGTAAGACAGAACTGCAGATCAGAACTACTTCCACCTTAAACCTTGAAACGGGAACAAAGAACTAGTTCCAATCGAAAAGGAACTTTCACAACCCCAGTGCCCGAAGAGTTAAGCCTGGTTTCCATATGATCGCCCAGATCATGTCGATCGCCCCAAATTTGTTCAGACGATTGGGACGATCAAATGGAAACATTCCGAGACGATCAAGATCGCCTTAATCGTCAGCAATTCTATCCGGACGATCGTGAATAATTGCAATCGATCAAATAGAAACAACTGTCAGGCGATCGAGACGATCGCGACTATCCAAATCCATTCGCGTTTCAAGATTGGGCAACAACTTTGCCAAACATACTAACAAATGAAGAGGTATAACTGTCTTTACAACAAATTTTCTCTTCATTATAAAGTCTAGTTTATCCGACTCAACTGCTGGAAGTACACCTAAAAAAAAATGTTCTGTCCTTGAGACCAAGTTCTTGAACGGGAGTATGGTATGGACCAAGCTCCTCTCTCTTCGGAAATAAATGCCGAACCCAAAGTTTTCCCCTATGTTTTCGTCTTTTTCTTCTCTATCTTCTCCAGCGTGGAACACTGAGAACAACCGCGCAGATTCATAGTAAGAAAATTAAGGCGATCATGCGGAAACCAAAATCACCCGAATCGTCGCGATCGCCTCAAATATCCTTGTGGCGATCCGGACGATCGAGATGATTCGGGCGACGATATGGAAACTAGGCTTTAGCACATAGATTACTGCAATGTGTTAAAGAAATAGAAACCACGCTACCTGTTGGTTGCCCCGTGGAGTCTTACATCAAGGATAATTGACCCCTCAGTGGCGCAAACAAGAGCTCCAGCGACCGAGGGAAATCAACTGAAACATGTGTAACGAAGTCACGACCTGACTTTTGTGCCAAAAACAAAGAGATTTCAATGAAAGCAGAGTCACCATTTAACCGAATAATTAATCGACCTGACTTGAAGACAAGTCATACAACGCCTAAATTGGATTTGTGTTTTTCAACAATTAATGGCAGGTCATTCAAAGATTATCAGTGATTTGGCCAGGAACTTAGGGTTATATGAAAATGAAGCTAACGCTTTGGGTGTTCGGTTAAACATTAGTGAAAAGGTTACAGTATTTTGTATAAAAAGAATTATTCAATACGACAAAATAATTGTGTTTTAATGTACGCTCCGATCTGAACAACTTGCTGTTGGTGTGCAAAGTGGAAGTTGTCGTGAAAACTCTGTTTAAGAAGGGATAAGCTGCTATTACTACTTATTATTACATATTATCACATATCAAAAAGACCACTTCTGTATTATTCATCTTTTCTAAACTGGATGCGTGTGTTTAAGAGCATTTTTGATTAAAGTACTCCATTCCTGTTCATGTGCATTCGTTTAATCACAGAGGCGATCCAGAAGGGCTCAGAAACATTTTCTGAGGATTTAAGCTTCACGAATTTCATAATGATGAGAATGACAAAGATAATGATAATGACAATAATAACAATGATAATGATCATGATGAGATTGATGATAAGGATTATGATAATAAAAATATTAATATTAATAATAATAATAATAATAATAATTAATAATAATAATAATAATAATGCCCGTTTGATACAAGGATTAAAGAGTAGAAAAAGAATGTAGTGTGATGTCAGGCGCAACCGGCGTTAGACTGAGTAAATGTGGATAATATTAATAATAATAATAATAATAGCCGTAGCAGGCTGAGACTCTTTCCACTGCCCTTAGTTGGGTGGTATGCGAGTTGTAATCATAATAATGATGCAGTAGACCTGAGATCTTGATCAAGGATATAAACGAGAAAGGAGGTGATAGCAATCATTGATGCAGCAATACCATCCGACAATAACACCTCTGAAAGTAGCAGAGAAGTTATCTAAGTACAAAGACCTTGAAATTGAAATAAGTAGAATGTAGGATATGAAGACTGATCCAACACCTGTGGTGATCGGAGCTTTAGGACTTGTGAAGAAAGGACTGGAAAGATACACTAACAATATCCCAGACAACATTAACATCTTCGAAATCCGGAAGATGGCCATCCTTGGGACAGCCTATATATTGCAGAGAGTACTGTCGATTAAGTGACATTACAACGAAAATTATAAAGCCAAAATTTGGATCCGGCTTTATAAAACGTAGAACATATATAGCAAAAATGAACAAACACATAATAATAATGATAACATCTATTAAGCTGCAATAACCTTCGATGTCGAAGAAGAGCAAAAAGAATTAGCCTGGAAGAAACAAAGAAGTAACCAAGAAATTTGCGATTCATGATCATGAGATAGTATAGTAACACTTAGTTTGGTAAAAAGATGATATTCAATTATCATCATCATACAACTACTTCTAAGTATTACCTTGCAGAGTTCATTTTAAACAACTTCGAAGTCTCAAGTCTGTCTAGATGTCTAAGAGCTGAGGAAGATTGGTAAACGAAAGGTAAAGCACGTCCGAGGTTTGTTTCCTAAGAAAGTGAATGTCTTCGGAGAACACGATATCGAAACGTCTACTAAAATTGTAGCACAATTGAAGAGTTTTAGTTGGATCAGTCGGAAGACAGGGAGGAAATAAAACGTCGTTTGGCTCAATATATTTCCGCTTCATCTCCACAAAGGTTCTTTGACTAATACAGTAAGAAAACAGTCTTTATATTTTGAATGACAACGGGTTCCTTTGAGCTCACGACATTTTCTGCTTTTAATTTTCTTCGAAACAACTACACCTCACGACAATGTCGTGTGATCTTATTTAACTGATCTTAACTTTCATTAGATTCAATCAGGAGGGGCCATGTGAGTTGACAAAGAAATAATTACTTATATAATTTCAATTACAAACGACTTTCGAATGGAAGAGGGGACAAACCACAAGTGACAACTCTAACAAATTAGTTATGAGTACATAAGAACAATCAACAAGGCGTTTAAATTTTCTCCAGTAGTGTCGGCATCTTGTCAACTATACTGATATGAACGAAGGCTAAAAGAGTTGCCCAGAGAATCATATGGAACCGAAGTTATCACATGACAAGCGAGATGATAACTGAAAAAACTGTGGCTGATCTATTTGTGGTCAATAAATAATGGGTGTGTAATGAAAATAGTCGAATGCAATTGAAAATTAACGGAAGAAGATTCCAGAACAAATCTCTAAGTGTTTTCTTGGCAAATGTCCTAACAAATCCATTCACTCGTGCGGTGTATAAACAAAATTTCTACACTACACTTATCGTGACAAAGCTTGTTTGCTAACGTAGGTTAACCAACGAATATGTCCAATAAGTATGATAACTTGATATCGACATTTACATCCTGTGACACATTTTTTAATCGTGACTGAACGAGACATCGAAGTCATTGTGGTTTAATGATTAGAGTGATCCCAGAAGTCATCAGAAAGTTACGTGCAGTTCATATACGTTCCCTTCACATATAATTTAAGTGTATTTTGGTAAACGGCAAGTCACCAGTATTTCGGTTACGCGTTTTAAACATACGTAACCGTCGCATATCTCAGTAACCATAGGGCACTGGTTTGAGAGCCTCACTTGGTCAACACAAAGTTACGAGTTGTACGTATATGTAACCTACGTCCACCAAGTGTCTGACTGGTCATCAGAAGGTTACAGGTTGCACACGTTTGTAACCTTCGCACACCATTTCAGTCCATTTAACTCAATGTTCAAAGGGTCTCATCAGAAGGTTACACATTGTACACATGAAAATGAAAATTTGCTCCACAATTTGCATTTGAACGTCATCCGACGTAATCTTAAAATATCGCGTTGTTCTCCACCGATACGGGATAAAGAGTTCAAGAAATAGAGAAGTCAATAAAATGAACGGAAAACTAGAATGTTTGGAATGTCTTCGGCCAACATGCAAGTTCACTCCAATATTGCAGGTAAGCATTTTTCCACGAATGTCTGATCTTTTCTAGCAAAATGTTGGGTTGGTTCTTCAGGTAAATACGACAAATTGGCGTCCAACATTTATTAAAAACAAGTCCAGAATCGATTGTTCTTCACCTCAAAGCTTCCTTCAAAGGATTGTTCATATATCGTCCTCAGTTGTGACTGCTTCCAATTGTTTATAATACATATTAATAGTTTTGTGTTATCGAAGATTCTCGCTGTTGTTTGATTAACGTTTCTTAAGATTCCTGTTGCGATTCTGTGTTAGACCAAATAACCTGTCCTCGCTGCCTAACAACTCCCTTTCAAAGCACTTAATCAAATAATTACTACTTAACGCTCCCTCAAAACACACGAACCACACAGGGAACGACTTGCTCAGCTTGAAAACGCAACGGTACAGACCATCTTTCAAAAGACTAAATACACACGACAATATTACCAGAAACTGAAAGTAAGTCTCTTCTTCGGCAAAATTGAGAGAAGCTTTACGAGGAATGTGGAGGTTTTTTAACCAGATAAAACGGATATTTCAAAGAGCAATATTACGCATGAACAACGCCAATCAATTCAGGTTCCAATTTTCTACTTTTATATCCCAATTTTTTACTTTATATACGCTTGCTGATGTTTGTTTGACTTAGTTGTTTGTTTTGTCGAGTGTATGAGCCATAGAGAACCTTTGCAATCTCGACTAGAATTCCAAGACAGCACATCAAACACGTCGAGGCGTTTTCTCAAAAACAACGATGTCCAAACAATCTGTCTTTCTAGGCGACTGAAATCTGATTTAGTAGTAGGGTTTGTTTTAAAATGGAAATCATAAATCTCCCCCAACCTTTCCTTACAAAACGCTTCTAAACTCCAACAGGGAGAAAACTCTTAAAGTTTCGAATACGCAGCGTGACACGGCAGCGTGACTTGTCTGAACTACAAGGGGCTAAGTAATGAACAAAGGTTATCTACATGCACAACCTGTTTTTTTCTGACGAGCTGTGAAAAGCTGTGGCGATTCTGTAAATACAATCATGCATTTGGCAAGAGAAGGTGACATCCGCGCGCCAACGGCGACTCTCTGATGAACTGTGAACGCAGAGGCAAACTTAGTGACAAAGACTCTTATGGTGAGCAAAGCTTTGATAAGAGTACCAATCATTAATTTCTTACGACCCCACGTTGTAATTCACTCTTAATTTAATATTGAGCAACAACAGTACTCAAATATTAAGCAAAGTTTAGAAGTTTTTGAGATCCCTCTCACGATTACTGACACAGATACCATTACTCAAGGATACAAATATGTACAACTCGTGAAGTTAATTCTGGGTCTGTCGTACTAAAATTCGTATATCTTATCAGGTGGATAAATTTCGACAAAGTAAATGTGGTCTCGGTGCCTTGAAGGACTAAACTTTAAGTTTTAAATCCCTGAAACTCAGGTTTTCTGCGTTTTTAGTTCTACTGGGAGGATTAAATGCCAGTTCGGGTGCTCTAATGATGAATTGCTATGTTAACTCATCAGAACGTATGGATTTTATAGAAAATGGATTTTATAGAAAGAGAGAGTTTTAAAAGAGGAAAAAAGAGAGAGATTTGTATAGAAGTCAGTAACCAACGGTTTCAGTCAGTGATGTAATTCAGTTCTATCATCCCACATGGTTACCGTTCAGTTCACTACTAACAGTCTTTCCCTGAGGTTTTCATTACTTACTTTCTTTCTATGATAAACTTCGAGTTTGTAATCGAACATGGTCATCGTTCTAATTTACTTGCCACAATCGTTGTTTAATCCGCGGTTTCTTTAAATGACAAAATTCAAATTTATAAGTTAATGTAAAAACATCACCATCTTTGTTTATTAAACCTCTCGACTCTTTCAATCTGCGGTTTCGTTCAATGAACAAAATTCAAACTTTTTACCAAACAACGTTAACGCTATTGTCGGTTCACGCTCGCCATTATAAATTTGATCCGGCCTAGGATTTTCCCTGAGTTTCAACGTTGGAGGAAGATAAATACGTCCGAACCAGGGAAAGCTTTCGTTAAATTTCTTTCCTTTAAATATAAGAAAGCTCTTTTCCACGCCATGATGTTCGATTGCGTTTTGCTTGTAGGATGTACAGGATATATTATTTCCTTTCGCAGAGGGTATTGTTAAATGCAAACGCCATAAGATCTAAAAAACTGATTACTGTTAAAAATAACTCCATTGCCCGACAAAGAATGTGGTCACAAGTTAAAAATAAACAAATAACGCATAATAAATGCTCACTAGGAGAGTTTGGATAACAAATTCTGAGAGGAAATAGAAAAACAATCATCTTGAAGGAGGTTTCTATTTCAGACCCATGATCAGAGCTGAGATGAAAATCCTCTTAAAATTGCAGCAACACTGCGTTTCAAGAACAGAACAAAACATTGTCCTTGACGGGAATAAAACTCAGAAACCCTAAAAAGCTTTGTTATAAAGTCCAACACACTCTAGGCTTGCGCGGGCCCTGCATTTTGAAAAACACAAACAAATTATTGCCTCAGACAGCACTAAAACCCTAGAAATGAAGAAGCTACGTTATAGAACCAAACATACTCTGCGTTATCCCTGGCCCTAGCCACACACAAAGCCTCAGCGTCACTGGGGGCACTATCATTGATAAATGCCTCTTTAAACTTCATTATCTGTGTATATAAAAACGAGGGAGCAAGTTAAGCGGTAATACTTCGACTTTATTTCAAAGTCATAGTCCAACGACGATATTTTGTTTTGCCTCAGATTTTGAGTTTTCAAGATGTTTGTTTTCGGCTTGCATCTCATCTTGTACTTCTTTTAATTGTCGGTTGGATATGGTTTTTAGAGCTCCCGTAGTATGACAAACTTCTAGTGGACCTAGTCAAACAATCAGAGCAAAGTATTCGTAGCCACACACGTCAACCACAGAGTGAAAATCAAATCTCCAGCTTAGTACCCAGGCACCTTGAGATCAGCTGGGCAAACTTGGTGGAAAATTCAAAACAGCATGATCCTGGTAACGGCCTTCGCTAGAAACTTCATTTCTCGCTTTTGAACTTTCGTGCACAACCCTTAACTCTTTCGCTGAGGCATAAGATTATCATTATTTTACTCTGCCTAACGCCAAATAATTTTAATCGTCAAAGAGGGAGCTCCCGCCTCGAAAGAGTTAAATTTAGAACGGTGTTTACTGACCACAGTTTTCGAAGATTCAGGGCAAAAATTCGCTTGTCAACAGCATTTCTCGAGTACTCCTCCAAAACTCCGTCGCGTGCCCCAGGTTAGAAACCCTAGACTACCAATTAATTTTCCTCTGGTTTACGCCAGACCATTTTATTCGTCAAAGGGAGGCCTCCTGTAAATCGGTCCGGCAAAGGAATATGCCGAACAAAGCCAATTTTAACCCGTTTGCCATAGTCCTTCTATCACCAACATCGAAAGTCTTTCACTGAAAGTATAACGGGCTTTTTTTTAACACCTGCCAGTTTCTCACCATTGTTCATTTCAGTCTTTTACTAAACACACTGACTAGACAACAAGCGCTTTAAGAAAAGCACTGGAAAATCAACTTTTAGTGACAATTATACTTAAGCTTTCAATAAAGTTACTAAATGGCTCTCACGTACTCACAACGTATTCACATTCCTGGTTTTATCATAGTAGTTTCTGGCTGTAACTTTTCATGTTCCTTTTATAGTTGAAAGTAAACTTTAATCTGTATTACTTATTGCCACAGATACAAGACTAGCCTTCGAGACGTGGGAAAGTTTATATTTAATTACATTATCGCTACTAGAAAGCGGGTTTTTGTTCATCAGATATTAATATGCTAAAGCATTGCTTGTGTTCCCAAACACAAGAGGAACGTGAACCAAAGTATATCAACTTGATGAACTCTTGATTGGCAAACAAAAACTTTTAACTCTTCCACCAACTGACCAGTGATTTGAAGTTTAATCCGCTAATCGTTCATTAATATTGGGCCCAGCCAAGATCAGTTGACGTCATTTTCGTTCACCATATGTCCTATCAACAATATGCCATGTACGAGGTCTTCCAGCTTATGTAAAATCAAACGCTCCTTTCGATTATATGATATGGCATCTTAAATAAAAGTAAAGTAAAGTACAATACTACAAATACCCGCAATTAAGAACCTTCCACCTATAAAAACCTCAGGTTGAAATTAAGAATTTTGTGCCTCTTAAAACAAGAACCTGTTTGAGCCTGATACTTGAAATAGGTTTTTATGTCAAAAATTAGTTTAGAATTATATTGTAGCAAAGTGTTAAGCAAAGTTGATCCCAAAATCTGGTGACAGTTCTTTAATATCTTTTACACAATACTGTACAATGCATTTAGATTTCAAAATTCTAGTTGAGTAAATCAAGTCTTGCAGATCACATCAAATCATATTGTTCGGTAATAAAGAGGAAGTACCTTAGCCTTATCATCTACAAAAAACTGTAAGTATTGCAAGTTAATTTCATCCATTAAATTACATACTAAATTGAATTGTGGTTTCACAGTTTTTGCACGGTATAAAATAATTTAGAACCTTCAGTTTATAAGAACCTATCCCAGGCTGATTTGATAAAATGTAGGTTCTTGATAGTTGGTGTTTACTGTACAGTACAGTATAGAGTTGAGTACAGTTCAGTAAAGTAAACTAGAGTAGAGTAGAGTAAAGTAAAGTAAAGTAAAGTAAAGTAAAGATGAGGTGAGGTGAGGTGAGGTAAGATGAGGTGAGGTCAGGTGAAGTCAGGTGAGATGAGGTGAGGTGAGGTGAGGTGAGGTGAGGTGAGGCGAGGTGAGGGGACCTAAGGTAAGGTAAGGTAAAGTAAATGAAGATAAAGTAAGGTAATGGATTCAGTTTTACTGCAGGAGGAAACCAGAGTACCCGGAGAAAACCTGCAATACTTCGTAGAGTCAAAGTAGACAACACTTTTCTCACATGTAACCAAAGTAACTTTAATAAGATAACTGTAGAGAGCTGGAACCGAAGCCTAATCACAGAAACACGTGCATTACCACTTTGCCACTGTATTTAAAGAGAAAATTAATCACAAGGTGTAATTGTGATTGTGCAACCGACGTGTCTATAAGCGGAAAAAACGTATACAGAGTGAATTATGTCAGTTGCTGTTCGTATGTTGTCCAGTATAGAACATCTTAAACGATGTGTTGGGCCTGTATTACCAACGCACTCCTATAAACATCCCATGGCCCCGTCAACAAAAACTTTACACTTTTTAATCCATGCACTGACTATTCAGAAGGACTTTTTTCTTCTTCCTATGTCACACTTCTTAACACGTCTCTGCCTGCAGAGTATTGATAGCGTTTTTAACAAAGGATTGACCAGTCTACGTTTTCTCAATAGCTCCAAAACATAAATAATATCTATCTTTACTGAAGACTATTTAATGACGTTCTACTTGCGTGTTAAAGTCAATTACTAATAAAGGATGGACCTTTCGAATGGCGGCCTATTGCAACGTTCGACATTGAAATAACGCGGGACTTCTACTTGCGTCTTCTTGCAACACAAACTTGAGTTCACTCGAAGTCAATTTAAAACCATAGCTTGATATTCTGTTTCAAATACAAGCATTAGAGTCAGTTCTTTGTGTTTACAGTTTGACTTTCCCAGCGAGAAAACAAAGATGTATCTCTTTAGAGCCCTATTAGCATCACCCGAAAACAAAGCAGTTAATGAGATCAAATCTTTTCTCTTCAGCGAAAGAGGTCGGCGCGACGTTTTCTATGGATAAATTTGCGCTTCTTTTGCCGACATTGCCCCCTATTGGGCAACACTACTGAGATCTTATCTGTTGGCTTTTTACACCGGTAATGAAAGAGCAACTCTTTGCAAACAAACTTTTTAACATAAAGGTGTTAATGAACCCTTTAACTTCAATTATTAAAGATTCTAATACTACCTTTCTTCTCGACTGGGAAAAAGTTGAAAATTACCGAGACATGTAAAAAACCTACTTGCTGTAGTAAATAGATGCTACATTTAGGTGGAGTTTTATTAAAAAAAATCTGAGATTTTCAACATTTCTGTCGTAAATTATCGAACGAACCACGCAATGCTCTAATCACATTGTTCCTGAAATGTTTGTTTTTATAAGCTAAATCCTATCTCCGCTCGTCCGGTAATAACTTTTCACAAACGTGAATTGGGAACGCAATTTCTCGATGTTTCCGGACCTAATATAAACGGTGAGTACAATGTTCCCGCCGAGAAACACAACCAAGACAACACATACTTCACAACAAAACAAACTCAACAGTTTCCAAACGATTCTTGTCGAAATCTTTTTCAAATGACATGCAAAGCGACAGTGAATAGGTTTTGTCACAATGTAAACACGCTAACGTGTGGGCATTTTATTTTAAATTAAAACGTATTGGTGCAGCTGGAGTAGAAAGGATTACTCTCCCATGATCCAAGTGTTTAAACTGTTGAGATAAGCTCGCGAAGAACTGCCCTCGATACACTGTTTCAAGACGACCACCACTCGAACGTCCATTCTGGCTTATAAAACTTAATATCCTTTGTGAATTTATATCGATTCGCTTGAGGGATTTTTATTCATGACCATGAAAGAGTAAAAAAAAAGGCCAAAAAGAGGAAAACCAAAACCAAAAACAAATTGCATTTATTGTTAGGTGTTTAGGTTGTGAAAATCCATCGATGTGCGCTGATTCACAAAGAAGTGCCGAGCAAAACAGTTGGATTCACTTACAGTTCAATTTCTGCTTAGAGGCTCGAAATTTCGTAGAGATTTATAGCAATGAACTGAAAGCATCATATTCGGTAAAATAGCAACAATCTGGCGGATTAGCAACGTTTTTTCCTTCACTAAAATCCTTCCTGTAGACGTTCGTGATTACATGCACTCTTTCTAATTCGCTGTTATCGCTTTACACTCAACGTGCAGACAAGATAAGTGCTCGGATTTTAGGCTAATGAACGTCTATAATGATCACATTAATACTAAATCTGTACGTCATCATGCATCAAAAACTTTCCTTTCATATAGGTAACGACTTCTGTTGCCATTCTAGAACTTAAACAAACGAACCAACACGTCAGTCCAGCGTGTCGGGATTATGAAGCAAACGTCGTAACCGAGTCAAATCTATGAGTCTTTTAGAAATCCTGACATTAAAACACTTTTCCAACAACTAACCAAGTTTAGAATCAGTTTCCTCTTGCAGTCTTCGAATATCTTTATACGCGCACACCAAACATCTTACTCTACATACTTCAGATTAACATGAAAGATATCGAAATTCACGGAAAGACGCACAGGCGCTTTCAACTGTAACAGATTCTCAATTTGTACCACACGTCAAATGCTACAACAGGATATCTTCTTTCTAACTCCTACTACTGTCCAAAGAGTTTTAATTCATAAAAGAACCCAACAGGATTTGACCGAGGTTATCTCCTTGTAACAAAGCAAAAAGTTAATGTCTTTTGAAAGTATTCAATCGACTTACGAGATGTTAAACTCTGTGGGAAAAAACAGCTTTTATTTAAATTTGTCTGTGCGCGATTGATACGTTGATGGCTGTCTACAAATAGGCGATATATCTATACATAATCTCAAAAATACAGCAACTTTCTGCGGACAGTTTTCCGCATGTTCCCTTCACAAATCCGATTTAAAAGGTTGCAGAAGTATCTCTGAAATTTTATTTTTACAAGAAGAATATCCTTATTTAAACTATACATCCTGAATTATAACTTAACAAAATATGTTGCGACTGACTTATTGCCTTTAGAAAATTTGTTTGTATAAGTTTGCAGCGCTATAGAAACATTTTTCTACTGAAAAACCAAAGCTTATATAGAAGTACATATAAAGTAAAGAGGAAAGTTGGACAGATTTAGCTGGAGTTCGTATTTCGTTCAACGATACAAGAATGAAATGGTTCATTTCTTTCTAGTTTGTGAAGCTTTTATCACCTACTTATATGAGATACCAAAAAACAAGTCAACCTTCTGCACACAGAAAACCTGCTCCAATGATCAACATCAAAAGGATAAAATCTTCAGCAGAAAGCAAACTAAAGACCATTGACCCCTCTTACGTCTTACGCACAAAGAACCTTTTCCTTGTTTTCTTGTGGCTTTACTTTGTTTGGGCCATGGTGTTCTTGTCTGAGGGATACGTTGCTTCTTTGGAACGTTCGAGAAGGGTCTCCAAGCATCGGATGTAACGTATAGCAGCGCGTAATGTCTCTACTTTCGACATTCGTTTCTGGGTAGGTTCATTGGGAAGATGTTCCCGGAGTCGAGCATAACCTTCATTGACGTGGCGTACGCGAATTCGTTCACGTTCATTGCGTTTTCGGATAAACGCCGGCTCTAAGTTGCAGTCGTAGAGAGGATGAGGAATTGGTACCATTTGAGGAGGAAAGGGGTAATTTACACTCTGAACTTCCGAAGGCGATGGCTCGTTTGGTATTCCCAGTTGGTAGCAGGTAGGCATTGAAAAAGTGAACTCAGAGAATTCCATACTTCGTAGTCGACAGACAAGTCCCTGATATATTTCGTGAAGTTGCTTATCTACTAGCGAGACTTCTGATAGTTGAGGAACGGGCAACCTTGTTTTGGTTTCGTTTTAAGGTGTTGGCTTGCCTTGCTCTATCTCCGTCTTTTTCTTCGATCAATTCGGTTGTGTCATTTTAAACTGGCCAATCTTACAACAGCGATTAAGTAGAAAAATTGCAGCTGTCCAACGAACCAATCGCGAGCCGTTGTTCAGCACCACCGTTAAGTGATTAGCATTGTATTAAGTCTGTGTATATTTGCAAATAAAAGTGCTGTATGACCTTTTTATAAGCGAAGCAGGAAAAATGAAAATCTTGAAACCTTCGTTTCGCCGTCCGGGCGCAGACACGAAAGAATGTCTCTGAAAAGATCGTCTGGAAAAAACTTCAAGTTACACTTGCCTGTTTTCAAGGTTGTACCCCAAATTGATATTTTAAAGCTAATTAGCATATGAGAGAGACCAACAAAGGTAACTCTTGCTTCCCCAGTTACGCAAAACAAATGAAACTATGAAAGATTATGTAATAAATGAACCTACAGATTAGCCGCTTTCTGACCTCTTCAACTCCACGTCTCAGTTTTTCTTTGGTTCGTCACAAGAGCGATGATACTGTAGGCGCTATTCGTCGAGATTTCGCTTCAATTTTTGTGGCATAGTTTTTTGTCGTGAAAATTCTGGCAACCTTAACTAATCAAACAGTTTATGGTCTTAAGTCGTTACTTACTGTTTCAAGATCTTTTCTGGGCGTGTATTTACGAGATTATTCTAGGCCTTTAAACGGATTACCCCAAGAGGTGTCCGCACCGGTATTGCCTTCTCCTTAAACAACAAAAACAACCAAAGAAAAGCAATTAGAGTATTCCTGTGTACAAATCAGCAACTAGTTGGTCGAGTTGAGTGCCATTGTGTTCGACCTAATTGTTCCCCATCTTCTACAGTCACATCCTCAGCCTTGATAAAGTGAATTGTTCCTGTCAACGACCCTGGGAAAAACGCAGACCACATGGTCGACGCCTTGTATTGCATCACATGGCGCATTGACGCCTTTTGCGCGCGGTGGCGTGTTGCACGGGTAAACATGCTTTGGATTGCCTTTAAGCAACTGATTACACATTGAGGTTGGCAGGAAAGTTTAATTGAGACCACATGGTCTTTTGTTTCGCCTTTTAGGTTTCTGTTTTGGCTGGTGAACGTCAAGATGACAAGCGCGTGCGGTCACGATGGCGCGCGTCCCACGCGAACAGCCACTGTCCCACGTCCCAGCGTCCTCAAGGTAGCGTAACAAACACCCCTGGACCGATTCTTACGCGTGGATGATCTGTCGAAGAGATTTTAAATAAACCGATTACTTACAGGAAAGTGTAAGAGGTTCTTTTAAACTCCATACCAAGGTATTGTTCTGACAACCAGATCACATCACGGATCAATGTCACGCCTTCATAACACCTCTCGTCACTTTTATGTCTGCGTCATTTCATGAAAAAGTTCTTTGGATGCGTGATAGAAAATGAGGTGAGTTAAGGTATCCCAGCGATTAAAGATTAACTAATTAAATACCTTAGCAAACACGTTTTTAATTTATGGCCACTTTGATCGATGATACAGTATAACCACAAAAAGCTAGAGGGTATCTCTGCATAAAACGGGATGCGATATGGAGATGCTTTTTCTTGTTGAAAGATAAATTTTCAATGACAACTTTCCGGTCATGTAAAATCAGTTCCATCGGAAAGGATTCTAGTTTTAAAATTCATAACTGAGTCGCCTGAAAGAATGAGACGTTTCGTGAAGTAATTTTCATTGGAAAAATAGCTTAAAAACAGCGTCGATGCAACTCGAATTGTCAGGCATTCATGGCGCATTTCGTAAAACTAACCCCTTATTTTTCAATTCTGAGGGTATTTATGGCACTTTTGTCTCCAACGTGTTTGCAGTTATTCATTTGTTAATAACTATTGAGCAATTTGGTTAAGCTGACCAGAACAATAGAACAACCAACTGCACCATTCCCATGCACTAAAAGAATAACGACAGATTATCAAAGCTTGATCAAGAATATAACTTTGTCTCAAACACCGCGACTGAAGTATATGGGATAATTTTCACGAAACAAGCTGGAGAATTCATCATTTCCAATGATCAGTAAACCAGCCAGACACATAGAGTCAAATATCTACCACTTAAAACAACGAGAAGTTCCAGACTTCTTTCGAATGTGGGCTCGTAATTCCTTCCTCAAGGATTTTAATAAACTTGATAGCTGTAAGAGACTAAATGGACCTTAGCTGTTTATTCTCAACTTAAGAATTTTCAATTTGGATGAAGCGCGGAGGGACTCGGTAGTCTGTGTTTTTTTTTTTCATCTACGTTTCGGTTTTTAAGCCTTATTTGCATATCTAAAGAATTACTGTGAAACTCGAAGGCCGAAATACAAAAAGAACTTTTGGTAAAGTGATCCTGAGGCGGAAAACCAACAAAACGAGAATTTCAATCTCGTCTTTGTTTACTTAGCTTGACAACGCTTTTTGTTTCGAGAATTTCGGGCTCACTTATTTGCGCGAAAAGTCGTCAATTTTCGCAAGTTCTCATTCATGGAATATTCATGAGCCAATTAACCTCTTTCCACCTCGTGTCAGCACTTAGACTTGCTTTACACGAACTCGAGATAAGCAAAAAAAAGCACGCTGATCTGTCTGGTATTGAAGTCCGCATGGGAGTCCAATCAATGTAACTTTTAGTGCTTAACATTCATGACTTAGTATCGCTTAAGGTATTAAAATCCAAAGCATTGACCATCTGAGTAATCCCGATAGCTTTTAGGGTATCAAGTGGGAAAGAATAGAAACTCCTTTAAGACAATTAATTGGATCAGCATGGACCTCTTCACGCCTATAAACCTGTCATATCCGATTATCCCTTAAAAGTGATATCAGAAATGGTGTACTTCGTCGGAAGTTCTCAATCTACGTAAATGAAGTTTGAAGGTGGTAATTTGCCAAAGAAGGAGTGAACAAGGTACTGACGTTTCGAGGGAAATCCATTCGTTACATTCTCAATTGATTCTGATGAATTGGCTCTGATCAGTAGCGTAACTAGGGCATTTCTAGTGGAGGGAGGGTTGATGGGCGCTCAGCAAATTTGGGGGGTCCAATATCAAGTGGACATTTTAGGGAGTAGTTCTCAAACACTCAAATATGTCATCTTGCACACTGCAACTGTGGAAATGTTCAACTTTATTGAGGCTGATGATCGCATTACTCTACTAGTTGAGATAACGCCTTGGGGTGGCCCCAGAAAATTTCAGGGAGGTCGGAGCACTCAGGCCACGGCGGTAATTGCGCGAATGACTGTGGTGAAGGGTTCTGGCTTTAAACGTCAGTACTTATTCTCTCATTGTTTGGGAGAGTTCTATCTTTAAACTTTTTGTATATCTTTTAAGATGGTTCCCTGCAGTTTCTACTCTACTGGTTCCGTTCTCATTTATGGTTACACGCATTTCCGTCTTTAAAATAATTTTAAGGTCGGTAGACAGTTTATATAACTGCAGAAGAAACACCATACATAAAATTAAGATATTTGTCAAATTGTGCAATTTTCTACTGTTTTCTTGACAACAATACGGAAGGAACGTCCGCATGACTGCACTATGAACATAGTCAAGGCACTCTTCCGTCGGTTTTCTTCAGTGGATTTCTCAAAAAAATTGCTATTAGGTTACACATTTCATTTAAGAATAATCTGGCAAAATATCACGGAAGGTTCTCAAGTCACATTCTCTGTAATAATCGCTGTGGGTTTTAAGTACTCTGTCTGATGATAACTTTTAAAAATCATAAATTATGTTGCTACACTTATTCTGTCCACGTCCAACCATGCAACATTTTATACGGATGCGGACAGTGCTGTCGTGATAGAATATCGATTCAACAAGATCACTATCAACGCATGCGTACAGTTATATTTAGTAACCAGTCCCCTATGAAAAATTGCGCCAGGGAATCACTTAATCCTACCTTCGATCCGTTCGCGAATGTTGCCGGCCGTCAAGACTGTTGCCAATGAATAGTATAAGTCAGGGTGAACAATCTTATGTGGCAATCTTACGAGGTAATTCAACCCTAAGAAGCATACGTTAATTCGCGCCACGCAAACCAAAGGTTTGAGTAGTACAATACTTCTGAGCACAACAGCTGTTTCAACAGTTTCAAATATCGTCATCTTTCCGGCTTTAGTAGGAAGGAAAGAGACAAATTGGATTTCGTGGAGAGTTTTAAATGTTCACATCACGAAACGCATCGTTGGAGAGTTCTAGACACAGTCTACACCTGAAAGAAGTACAAGTGGCACTTAGATATGTTAATTTGGCACGTCTTAAACTCAAAGAGGTGTTTCAATGGTCACGAAAAGATTACCGTCGAGTGACTTTAAATATAAACTTTGAGGTTACATTTTCTTGAAACTTAAGTGGCATTATTGCACTTGAAAAGATCAGGATAAAATTCCTCTTCGAACAATCTGTTTTAAATTACTTGTCTGGCTGAATCGCATTCGCACTATTTAACTCAGGCCAACGCAAAGATATTTTACTTGTCATGGGAAACGTCTTGGCGTAAAATAGTTAGGGGTAGTCGATACGAGACATTCAGCCCATAAGATTGTTTCTGCTGATGTGTAAGATTCACTCACAAGAATATCCAGGAGGGCGAAGGAGGCACGCTCACCCTTTTCTTTAGGAACCAATTTGTTAAATGGATGCTCAACCCGATTCTTCACAAAAAAATTCCATTTTTATTACCCAAAAAATCGTTACAGTTTAAACAGTTAACGCGTGAAACTCACAATTTTTGCAGAGAAGTTTATCCTCGTGATGGACTAGCACTTTATCAACTGTGCAATAAAATAACTTGCATGACCGTGTCTTAGGCTTTAAATCTCGTGACTGTTTACACGATGAATTTCGATGGCGTTCGCAGTCTGCTGCCGGAACAGCATCAAATCGATTGATATGGACCACGATCGATGTTGATCGCAATCAGGATCCCAATGTTGCGTAATGTAAAAGGGGTACAACTCTGACGGTTTAATGACAAAAATTAGCGCCCAGCAGGGAATGCGCATAAAAGCCATAGAATCATATAATTTGCGTATGAAATTCATTAGACAGTGACAAAAAAATGCATTAAATTTAGCTAAAAAACTGCCGCAAGAGATAATTTTTCTGTACATAAAAATCTTCCACCGGACAATTCTTTCCGGCCCGCCTTCCCAGGATTCCTAGATCCGTCCCAGGTATTCACAACGTATTGCAACTCTTGTGAACCAATCACAAGCAGAAATTGTAGTCCAATGGAACAATCACATCCGCTGGGATGAAAGAACGGCATAAGACAATTATATCGTTTGGACAGTACCGTAAGGGTTCCTTTCATAATTCCCTACGTTTACTCACTCACTCTCACTTACAATCTTCCCGGGTATTAGAGATGATGACTTCCTCCTGTCAGAAATACCAATTAATGGTTTGCGTGGCGGTTTTGAGGAAACGAGCTGGTCTGATGGTTTCAGAACAGTCGTCTTCCCCGGTTTAGTCGGGCGGAAAGAGCCAAATTGGATTTTTGTGGAAGGTTTGAAGTGTTTAAGTCACGAAAAGCATTGTTGGAAAGTTCGAGGAACTGCTTGCACTTCAGATGAAATACGTATCAGCTGCTGGTAGCACTAAGACTCGAATCTGAAAAGGCATTTGACTGTTTTAAACGACACAGTAAAACGTTTTAACGTCGAGTGATTTTAAAATGGCACTTAATTATCTCAAAAATTGTTTTGGGTTTATAAAATATTCAAAAAACGAGCACGCACTGGGAGATTTTTAAATTACTTCAAACACGAACCTCTTAATATGTGGATTAAATAACCTTTCAGTATGTTAATTATGTTTAAATGGTCTCGGAATGGTTCGAATCGAGTGACTTTGAAGAGACACTTCAAATTCGTACCATTCTGGGTCGCAATATTACCTAATTCTGCGACTCACAAACACAGGATCCGAAAACAAACCTGTTTCCTGGAAAGCCAGAATGTTCCAGTAAACTAGCTGCCAGAAACATTTGACTCATTCTTAGAAGTAGTATTTCCTACAACAACCCACATTTCGAAATATCAACTGCTTTCGTGATATTAGCAAGAAACTATAAAAGACCATATTATAAGAAACCATATTATAAGAGACCATATTACAGGAGACCATATAGATGAAGCGACTGGTTGAAAAACTGAATAACTATTCAGGGGGATGATAAGTCTATACAGAAAGATAAATTCGCTGTCCTAGCTATGGATAGTAATCTAGACGTACACTGGCGTGGATATTGTTCTGATCATGTTTCAACAACTTAACTTGTACATAATCATCCTCAGAGGTACATGAACAGAAATTTTTCATGATAATCTGACACTGTCGAAGTCAACTGAAAAATGTTGTCTCGAGCGGGATTTGAACTCACACCTTCGGGATACCGGTCCGCCGCTCTACCTGTTGAGCTATCGAGTCCACAGGGATTGGAGGCGTGTTTATTATCCAACTTAAGTGCACGAGATATTCTCGCGACAACTTAACGCTTATCCATGAGAAGATGTGCAGTGTTTCAATTCTGTTTCAGAATCATCCTCAAAGATATATACGTACACTTAAGTTGGATAAAAACACGCCTCCAATTCCTGTGGACTCGACAGGAAGAGCGCAACAGGAAGAGCGGCGGACCGGTATCCCGAAGGTGCGAGTTCAAATCCCGCTCGAGTCAGCATTTTTGCAGTTGACTTCGGCAGTGTCAGATTATCATGAAAAATTTCTAAACTTGTACTCTGACTGAATTATGTCCGTTGAATGAGGTCGTAGAAGTCGGATACGAAACTATACAAGACCCTGCTGCAATCATTAAGAAGAATTCAATTGGATTAAATGTCACACAAAATAAAAAATTCAAAATAAATCTAAAATAATCCGAAATCGGAATTCCTGTCACTTCGCTGTATAATAACCTCAATAAACGGTTCTTTCACAAACGAGAGACCCAATCATTGAAGTTTAAAACGAATTATAATGTAAATTTACCGTTCTCAAGACTTTATTGCATTTTCTTATCCTGGCCTTGTTATTGTCTTTTTTTTTAATCCAGCCATTTTCTCTGCAGCAGCTAAAACAGGAAGAAAAGGATTAGATTTCAGAATTATATAAGATAAATAAAAAAAAAAACCCAGCACCAAACTACTATCTAGGTTTGTCATTACTATAGGAACAGACTATGTTTACACACCATAATATATTTTCAACGAATTTTCAAGTTTACCCCATAAAAGCAAGTGTTACGAGCCGGTTCCCATTAAGTTCATGTGGCTGCTTTTGGTTCAATTTGCTCGCAACAAAGAATGCAAAACCAGCTATATTTTCAACTATTTATCTTACTATATTTGAATTGCTTAAAGATTAGCATCTTTATACTTTCTAACCTTGAAGTATGTATTATACTGGTATATTGACTAATCGTTCAACTTATCTCTTTGTATATACTGCCGTGAGACTGAGCACAACTCTTATCACTCCGTACCCTCTTTGGATTTTGGTTCTGTTGATTTCTTTGGTTCTTGACTTTGATAATTTCTTTTAAGACTTTGAGTTTATGGTTCGGTTTCTTCGTAACTTTTTTCTTCGGTTCGTGATGATGTTATTCGGGCTAACGCCTTATGAATAATACAAGCACTGTTGAGTTGTGCTCTGCCTTTTATACGTTTAGCTAGGCGAAGAAACTATAGACTGACTTATTTCTCTTACGCTAAAGGGTGCGTCAAAGCCAGTTCCAGCACAGGATGTCTGTTACGTTATCTTGTAGGCCAAGGCGTTTTCCTGTTGCGTTTTGAGGTTTAAACTATTTCCTTAATCATGCATGAAAGCAAGGTTAACTAAGGTTTCGAATATATCCTAAATATAATATCTACTATGATGTATAATAAAATATATACTGCCAAGTATATTTCATACATGTAACACAAGCAAGTTAAGGCAGGACGTCTTGAAGACGTCAAACATCGTTCCCGAGTCTACTTCATAATCATCATAAGGATAACAAGAAGAGGAAACTTGAAGAATATCCTACAACGTGAAAGTAACCAACCTCCTCACGAGATCCTAAAATCAACTAGGACAAACTGCTACCACTGCATCAACAACTTCAAACAGCCGAGGTCTTCATTTGAGTGATAAACAATGAACTGGACATGCACGTATGAACCTGCAGGTTATCTTGGGCGAATTGGGGAGTTTTATTCCACATGATAAGCTTAAAATCCTCGCGTAAACTAAACTAAACTAAACTAAACTAAACTGAACTGAAGCGATGGATGCTCCAGGCAGGAAGCGAATTCCTATGTCTTTATGAAATTTGCGTTTCTATGGGTCTTTTTAAAGTTGTCTGCTGGGTTAAAATTTTTATCGCATGAACTGAACTGAACTGAACTGAGCTAAGCTAAACTAAACTGCCTTTAACTCTTAACTCAGCTTTTTCCGAGAAGGTCACTGAGTGAGATCCCTTAAGGATCACATGTCACTGCAAGAAACCAAGAGATTGGGGTGGACAAAATGCAAGGGATCGGGCGGAAACAACTGGGACTGCTCGTAGGCTGACGCAGGTCGCGTGGGCGAGGGATATGCTCCTTCGCTCATGTCACAGGCACAGTGATTTTGAACGCAACACATGTTCCACAAAAAATTGATGTGAGTACATCGAAGAACAATTTTCACTGTTTGACTTTTGTTGCAGGCAACATGCCGCGCTAAAAATTATCGTCAAAAAATACTGTCGAGTAACATCAGCTGTAGTTAGGGTTATATAGCTCTGTTCATGTATCTTTGAGGATGATTCTGAAACAGAATTGAAACACTACACATCCTCTCATGGATAAACGTTAAGTTGTCGCGAGAATATCTCGTGCGCTTAAGTTGGATAATAAACTCGCCTCCAATTCCTGTGGACTCGATATCTCAACAGGTACAGCGGCGGACCAGTATCCCGAAGGTACGAGTTCAAATTCCACTCGAATCAACATTTTTCAGTTGACTTCGGCAGTGTCAAATTATCATGAAAAACTTTCTGTTCATCAGCTGTAGTGTACCACCAAAAAAAACAAGTCTCCTTTGCGTTATTTTAGGAGCCATTGTTCGAGGATTAATCACAATCTCCATCAGTTAACTGCTGAATGGATTTCTCTATCCGGTTTCACTGCTACAGTGGCACGCTCTTGCGTGTCTTATTTGTTGTCTCCCCAAACACTCCGGGATAGATGGAGTAGCTTCAGCCTTCAGCATAGCGTAGCAGCAATTAAATCAGGCAACACGTACGAGGTCTCTTCACGTTAGCAGTGGCATAACCAGGAATTGAAGTTTGCTGGGGCACAAAACGTTTTCAGAAAATTCGGAAATTTTGAGTTCGCTGGGTGTTCAAATAACACGCTTATAAGTTCCTGCAAGACTGACTGACAGGCCGCCTTTCTTATTTATGTGACTTCATCCTCTTTTCTGTAGCTTGTTTCGTTTGCCTTCATTTCAGAAAATTCGGAAATTTTGAGTTCGCTGGGTGTTCAAATAACACGCTTATAAGTTCCTGCAAGACTGACTGACAGGCCGCCTTTCTTATTTATGTGACTTCATCCTCTTTTCTGTTGCTTGTTTCGTTTACCTTTATTTGTAATCTAAAGACTAAATATTTCTATCTCAAAACTTCTGGCCACAGTTTTGCAAATTTTGTATCTGCCCTACATTTGGACCAGTCTTTGGGCCTCCTGGTCACATCGCTGCCGATGAAATGTAAAAGCGTTGGCTTAGCTAGCTGATGGCTTCTTTTGGGTGCCATACTATGTGCATGAGAGCTTTTAGTGATGAACTGTCGCGGGTAAACTGAATCGTAACAGCTAAGGAGACCAGTTTCAATCTTCAAAAACTGCCTAGAGTTACATTCTGTCCCTTTTCTATACCTTACGTGTTTGTATCTCACTTGAGTTCAACATTATTAGTAATATTTTGCAGGATATATGGGTTTCACTTAACCTTATCAATGATAATGATTGCTAGGGCACGAGCCCAAGCGTGCATAGCGTGGCTACGCCACTGCAAATGAATTCAACAAACTGTCCTTGCTCGTCGAGATTGTTATCCTCGTGAATAGAATAAACCCATGAAGGTCTATGCAGCAAGATATCCGTTTGTGATTCGCTGCAGTTTGTCCTCGGTGCTCTCGTCAATTTAACACAACCTACAAGATGTCAATGGTAAGCCGCAAAATCGGAGAAGCAACCGGACCTTTAGGCCCGGTTTATACGTTGAATTTAATTCCGTCGAATTTAATGTTTCAACGATTCGACGGAGTTTCAACGGAAATGGCATGCTTGGTTAAATTCAGTTTATACGTCGAATTTAATTCGTCGTATTTAATTGCTTAGCCTGTGAATTGGGTTAAATTTAGGGTGGCCTGACTTGTACCTGACAAAGTAAGCATGGCGGCGGTTACGAGAGCTATCGTTTTGAGGCAAATTTTGAAAATAAGAAGGCAAAGACGACAAAGGCAGCTACAAATATTGCATTATTTGAGCAATAGGAGAAAACGTATTGTCCTGTTATGTTCTCTGCTGCTCGCCCTTACTGCTGAAAAGCCGAAAATTCCGCGAGTTCGTTCTTGTCGCCGCTTGGGAAGAACAGCACAATGGAGTCATTGGTGGGACTCTGTATGGTCGAATTACTCAGAAAAGCGATTTAGAAGTACCTTTCGTGTGTCACGGAATATTTTCACTTATATTCTTGATGGAATTGCAAACCATTTGCAAAAAGCTGCAACAACCGAACAGCCAGTATCACCAGCATGTAGACTAGGCATTTGCCTTTACAGATTGGGACGAGGTGATTATTATTACACACTTTCGGAGATGTCGGGCCTAGGGATTGCAACAATACAACGAATTGTTGTTGAGGTATGCGAAGCAATTGTTATAAATTTGTGGCAAGATGCTGTTACAGGACATTTTCCCTCATCTGAAGAACAAATGAGAGAGAAAATGATTGATATGGAGGAGATTTGGCAATTTCCTTGCTGCTGGGCAGCAGTTGATGGATGCCATATTTCTATTAAGTGCCCAGATGGAGGAGCAGAAGCTGCCAAGGAATACCATAACTTTAAGAACTTTTATTCTATTGTTTTGATGGGTCTTGTTGATGCCAAATATCGATTTGTTTGGGCAAGTGTTGGATTCCCAGGCAACACTCATGATGCAATGATCTTGCAGACAACACAGTTATGGAAAGACATAACAACAAATAATGTCATCCCTTCAATTTCAAAAGATATAGGAGGTGTTGAGGTTGGCCCACTCATAGTTGCTGATTCAGCATTCCCCTGTACAACATGGATCATGAAGCCTTATACATGTGCTGTACTCACACAGAAGAAAGAAATTTCAACTATAGATTGTCTCGTGCAAGGATGGTTACGGAATGTGCGTATGGCCAACTAAAGGGAAGATTTCGAGTCCTGTATAGAAAGTGTGAGTGTAATGAACAGACAATGAAGCCAATCACATTAGCATGTATTGTGCTTCACAATCTTTGCATTGAGTATGGTGAACCATTCCCTGCACAATCGGACATTGCTGCTGATCCAACCACACTTAGACAGTAAAGAATAACAGACGACAATTTGTCGAAGCGCTGCAGACAACAATTTGTCGAAGCCCTGAATTGTTTCTTTTTCAGTAAGATACTTAAAACTAATACATGAGATGTGAGAAATACAGAAGTGCTCGTTCTACACCAAGACCTGAAACAAAAGCAATGAAAACGAGCTCAACTGTGCGGGATGTCGTTGGTTAAGAGGTTGGAGTCAACAATTCAAGCCTCCGTGCAATAATCTAAATCTAATCTTCGGTGACAGATAGCCTCGACTGTTTATCTTCTTACCAATAATAACAATAACAATTGTTATGAAATAACACGCGTCCTACGCCTCATTAAATTTTCTCTCAGAGTACGGAGACACGACTGAAGTCATTTTCGTTTTGTATTAGAGAACAGAGACATGGATGACGTCACGAAAACTCGACAAAACCTTGGTTATTTTATAAATCCAGTAGAAAATAGCTTATCGTGTCCCTGTACTGTGACAGAAACATGAATGATGCAATTTCAGTAGGAAAAACACCTGAAAACACTTGGCTACGCTTCGTATTTCCACCAGGCATTCTCCTGGTTAGAACGATGCCATACACGTTCCCATCACAGCACAGAAACACTCAAGCAATTTTTTTAATTTGTTAAATAAATATATAAGGTGTAAATAACAATCATTTTTACACTTTTTACTAAGTGCGCACGCGCTCATGAAAAGCAGCTTCTGTTTATTTTAAATTTGTTAACACGTTTTAACTTGTAGATTGATAAATTACGAAGTCAAAATATGACTAAATTGATCGACAAAACAATAAACGAAACACCATGCAAGAGCTTTCGCTAGATCTATCAGTCGCAATGCACACTTTTTGGTAATTCTGTGTAAAGTTGGAGAGACCTTTGCAAGAACCTGTAGAAAACTGAACCACGAATTAACAAAGAGAACCCTTGACTCTAATCCGCGATGACAAAATGTTGTCTTGTAAACCCGTTCCTTGACAACAGGATGACTTTCGCAACACCTACGAGTTGAAAGTCAGCAGTAAGCAGCTGAAAGCATTGTTTTTTCCCCCAAAACGTGTAGAAAAACAAAGTACTCAATAGGGTTCCAGTTGCTACTAATCAGATGGTATATATAGGAGCCGCTGTGATTCTTGATAAGACTCAAACAAGAAACAGCGAAAGACTTTGGAGTTTGGATAAATTGGATTGTGAATACAGTTTCAAATTCAATAAATTCCCAGGTACGGAAAATGTGTTGCGATTCGTCACAGAATTCAAATATTAACGTCCGTTTAATTGATTTTACTTTATTAAGTTTAATTATTTCGCTTTAGTAAGTTTCAATCCAAATTTCACCCCGACTGCATTTCATTAAAACGCCTTTAGGTGTAAAGCAACGTCACGCTTATTGATATATCAGCATGAAGGGTCTATTTATTTATTTATTTTCATTTTTGAGCGAATTTTATTTCATTATTTGTTTCTTCCTTGCGGTTTGCTTAGCTTCGGTTACCCTTTCTAAACCCGCAGATCTGGTCACTCAACTAAAAACGCCTTTTGTACACAAAAAAGGGAGTGGGTTAATATGAACCACATCTCCAAGGACTCATGGTGGAACCAAATAGAGACGTGGGTTATCGTTTCAAAGATAACCCACGTCTCTATGGCTCCAGCAGAGCAGTATCCTGTTTAGCAATAATAATGGTTTATTAGTAACCAACATTGCAGTTTACAACAACTGAATTACATTGGTGGGATAATTACTATAAAATAAGTATATATGTCCATAAGTTTAGATATAATGCAAGTAAAGATTACCATAACAGCCTTACAGAATGGGTAACGAGTTGCATTTAGTCGAGTCATAAAACGTTCTAATCGCGGCTCCTTCGTTCTAGAGCCTGAATGAAATCCACGATATCATTGTTATTATTATTATCATTATTATTTTGTCATGTATTTAAGGACTGTCCGGTCTATCGTTTTAAACGATTATCGAAAAGTACTAAGTTTCATTTCGATTTTATGTCGGCTAAGATTATGTTCCTCTAGTGAAGTGTTTACAAAAATTGAGAGACTAATTAAATCAATTGATGATGAAAATAAAGAATTTTATATTCTGGGAGATTTAAATTGTAATATGCTAGAACCAACTATGTTCACCACAAAAAGACTCCAAGAAATTTTGGAACTATATCAACTTACCCAAATAATTAATAACCCTACACGCATTACTCAGTCTAGCCAATCATTGTTGGATGTAGTTATTACGTCCATGCCTGAAGAAATCATTTTTTCGGGCGCAATTCATCTTGGAATTAGTGACCACAGCCTCATTTATGCTATTCGGAAAATTAATATAAGACCAAACACTGAACCACAAGGTTTTCTTGAGTTTAGAAATTTCAAAAATTTTAATGTGTCAAGATTTCTGGATGACTTGTATAGCATACCTTGAGAAGAAATCAGATTTAAAAGAAAAGTAGATGAAATGTGGGAATTGTGGAAAACTTTTTTTTGTAAAAGTATTGGATAAACATGCTCCTATGAGAGTAAAAAGATTAAGAGGAAGGGGCAATGTCTCTTGGGTGAACCGTGAAGTAAAGGCAAAATTGTTTAAAAGAGATGCTCTTAAGCGTAAAGCAATTAAGACAAATAATGAAGAAGACTGGATACTGTATAGGTCATCTAGAAATGCTGCTAACATTGCCTTGCACTGTGCTAAAAATGGTTATTACGCAAATAAATTTACTAACAATAAGCAGAATCCTAAATACGCCTGGAGAACAATTAACGATATATTAGGTCGAAACAAAAAACAGACTACGATTAATGAAATTAAATTATCAGGAAAAACAGTTACATCGACCGAGGAATTAGTTGAGGTTTTTAATGATCATTTTAGTAATATTGGTCCAAGACTTGCTGAGTCTATTCCAAATGACAATAATATCAGTTTTCGAGATTTCATTACTCAGCAATCTAGTAATGATTTTTCATTTCGGCCAGTAAGTGTAACATTGGTTTATACTCTCTTAGTTAAATTGTCTACCTCTAAAGCGACTGGAATGGATAAAATTTCAGCTAAAGTTCTGAAGGTGGCAGCTTCTGCTATTGTACCTTCTCTTACCGAGATTTTTAATATGTCAATTGACACGGATCAATTTCCTTCTGAGTGGAAAGCTGCAAGAGCTATCCCATTTTTTAAGAAAGGTCAGCGGTCTATGTTGGACAACTATAGGCCGATTTCAATTCTTCCTGTAGTGAGTAAAGTTATGGAAAGAATTTTGTATGACCAAATGTATGAATATTTCAATCAGAAAAATCTTTTTTCAAAACATCAATTTGGTTTTCGACCTTATCATTCTACAACTACTACATTATTGGATTGTACGAACGAATGGTACGCCAACATGGACCGTGGGCTTTATAACTTAGTTGTCTTTCTTGACCTGAAAAAAGCATTTGATACAGTTAATCACGAAATACTATTAAGCAAGTTTCAAATATACGGTTTCCGAAGGAAAGCGCTAAATCTCTTGCGTTGCTATTTGACGCACCAAACACAAAGTTGTCAATTGACTGATATATTCTCAGAGAAGAGAGAAGTCATTTGTGGCATTCCTCGGGGAAGTATACTTGGCCCCCTCTTATTTCTCATCTATATAAATGATTTGCCAAACTGCCTTGAACGCACAACTCCTAGAATGTTTGCTGACGAAACAAACTTAACGGCAGTAGGCAAAACAATGGATGAGGTGGAGGAGAGGGCTGGTGTAGACATGGGTAATGTTCGGAAATGGCTAGGTGCAAACAAGCTCAGTTTAAATATTGCGAAAACTGAATATACTTTGATTGGATCACGACATAAAACAAATAATACAGATACCCAACGTGGAGTCAAAATAGACAACCAAATGATCAAAAAACTGAAAAACACCAAAGTGCTTGGAGTTCAACTGGACGAAAATTTGAGTTGGGAAAAGCACGTTAACCATATTAGCAGTAAGATATCATCTGGTATTGGGGTAATTAAAAGGTTGAGGGAATATGTCGAACAAAGTATTTTGGTGAGGGTTTATAATGGATTAATCCAACCTTATTTTGATTATTGCTGTGAAGTATGGGATACACTTAATAAAGGACTAAGTGAACGTCTACAGAAACTCCAAAACAGAGCAGCTAGGCTGATCATGAATTTAAAAAATGAACATGGTCAGTCTGTGTTGGCCCGAAAATCCCTAGGTTGGGTAACACTTGAAGAGCGTAGGGCACAAAACAGTTGATGGTTTAGCCCCACAAAGACTGTGCGAAGCTTTCCAAAATGTGAATGCAATTCATAATTATAAGCTAAGAGGTTCTTCGACAAAGCTTTCTATTCCAAGACCAAAAACAGAATTCTTAAAAAAAAGTTTTGGGTATAGTGGGGCTAAGCTATGGAATCAGATACCAAAAGAGATACGAAATTCGGTATCGAATAACTCGTTCTGTAATAAGCTTTCTTCCTCGACCTCAACCTTAATTTTATCTTAAATTCTATTGATTTTAGTAGGAATAATTGTATGTTTGTATTTTATAGTAATATTAGTTGTAACTTTCATATTATTTATTGTACACATCCCTTTTGGAAATCAGCATTTGTTGAAAAGGTTAATGTGGTTAAATAAAGTTGATCTTCATCTTCAGTTGACTTCGCTCTGATTTGGCATTTTGCAGGAATCAAAATGTTCTTCAAAATCTTTGTGCTCAGTTTAGCATTATTACCAATTCTTGTGAAGGTAAGCCTACCACTAGCAGCATAGTCTAATGCCTTAATTTAGATTGTAAGGATTTTAGCATCACGGGTAAACGAACGCAGCACACTTGGTTATAAGAACTTACTGTGGTTTCGTGTACGTGTCTACATTTGTTGTCGTACCAGTACGTTTGCATGCGTACATGCGTGCGTACATGCGTGCATACATGCGTGCGTGCATACGTACGCATCCTTGTGTGTTGGATGCTTGCACGTGTGTGTGTGCGTGCGTGTATGTGAGCCTGTCTGTGTGTGTCGTGTTTATGTGTACGCATTTGTGCGCGCACGGGTGCGTGTACTCGTGCGTGTGTGCTTCGATATGTGCGTGCGTAATTCAATGTGCGTGGACGTGAGAGTATGCGTGTAGAAGAAGGTGCTAGAGTGCGAGCACAGGTGTTCGAGCAGTCCTCGCTTTTGAGATGAGAAATTTCAGCGCGACGTTTTCTTTCCTCAAGGCGGAAGACAAAGAAAGGATCAAGAAACGTTCAACTGACGACCACGATCACCGACAATTGCGCGCACGGCGATCTGTCCTTGGCAGTAAATATCAAGGAAAGTCATTCTCGGAACTTAGTGTAGAACTGGCAAAACAACATGTAAGTTTACTTTTTCCAAAATGTAAAGGAAATTTTAACTAGACGACTTTATCTTTCTTAACCTCATCAACTATACTCCTTTTTACTGACTATACTTACGTGGATTTACTCCCCCCCCTTCCTTCCCTCCTTCCTTCCCTCCTTCCTTCCATCCTTCTCCACCCTTTCCCTCCCTTTCCTCCCCTTTAATCTCCTTCTCCTCCCCTCATTCCCCTTCCCTTCTTTCCTCTCTTTCTCTTTCCTTCCCTTCCTTTTCTTTCCATTCTTTTCCCTTTTCCTTCCCTTCCCTTTCCTTCTCCCCTCACTTCCCTTCCCTTCTTTCTTCTCCTTTCCTTTTTTTTCCCTTTCTTTTCTTCCCTTCCATTTCCTTTTCTTCCTCTCCCTTTCATTCCTTTTTCCCTCTCCTTCCTTTTCCTTCCCTTCCTTCCCCTTTCCTTCCTTTCCATTTGTTTCCCTTTCCTTTTCTTCACTTCCCTTCCTTTCCATCTTTTGCCTTCCCTTTCCTTCCCTTGACTTCCTTCCTTCCCTTATTCTTGGTCTCCCTCATTCCTGAGTTTCTCATTGTGTTATCCCTCAAACAATAAACCAGTTGGTTACTAATTTAGAAACTAACAACCTTCACAGCTAATTGAACAAACACTCAAGAAAAGAAAAGCAATGAAGGACTTCCGAGATGAAGTCAATGATCACTCACCAGGTATGCAATGAAACATACTTTATCCAACAATGTGAACATGCACTCATACACGTGATTACTGAAGAAGCACCCCTTCACCAAGGACACATGTTCACTCCCAACTTTTGGTACAGCAGGAATCATGCACTCTACCAGACAAGTAGAAGGCCATCAGAATGGTCTGATGATTAGACCACAATGTTTGGTAGTCTTTTTCAAAAACTATTTGAACATACCATAATCACAAGTGAGGAACTAGGCAGGAATCTTAATCTTAGGACAAATATTAGTGACCAGCATAAGTCACAAAACAAAGCCATTGAATAAGATAAAGTGTTTATTAAGCTAACTAAGGTTTTGTCCAATCTTGGGACATCATCAGGGTGTTGAAGACTTATTACAAAATAGCAAATATATATAAATAAATATAACCAGACTTCATTTCCTACCTGGTATGTCAATTACAATGATTAAAGACAAAAGAATGTAGCTAAGATTGCTTTTCAAAGGCTTATAAATTGGAAATTAAGAGACTTTCTCTTATGAGAAGTTCAGGAGGAGAAAAACAAGAGGAGAGAATTTTAATGGCCAGTTTTGGAAAGATGTGCTGCAACATCTTCAACATCTCTTCTATGAGGTCATCCAGTACACAAGCTTTGACAGCATAGTCCATCATGTGACCAATTGAACAAGACCTTCCAACCCACAACCTTTGTTACTTTAGCCAAAATGAGTTGAAAGTTAATTTTAGTTCAGACACTTCAGGATACACAACTTGTTACAAGTCAAAGGTCTTCAAACCAAGCTGTCTGATGTCTGATACTCACCATATTTACTGTAAAATGCGACATTTAAAGTCAGCAATTTACTTCTTTGCCAATGGACATGTTCCTTCAGGTTATTTCTAAATTTCAAATTCTCCAGACAAGTAGTTTCAATAATCTGGTGACCATAGACTGAAGCAACTGCTCTTAATAGCCTGTGGTCCTGTGGGAACATGGTACAATTGTTTTCCATTTCATTAAAGAACTCTCCTTTTCATCACAAGGAAATAGGAAATTCTCAGGATGGCACATGTGATGGTTTGACTTTCTATGTGTTTCCTACAAATTTTATGGAAACACATCATCCAGCCAATGTTTGGGCACATCCTTAAATGTTATTTGCTTATTTTCACAGACAAATGTACCAAAATAAAGAAGGTTGGTGAACCGATTGTTCATCATCATTCTGGGAACACACAAGGGGCATGGATGAGAGATCCTTTGGGGATTCTTGGAGCTCAGAAAATTTGGTACATGAATGGTTTCAGTGGAAATAAGTTACTAGAGTTTGATTCAATGGACGAATTTAAAGGTGGAATGGTGTCCAAAACCTATAATCTTCCTTATTCTTATGATGGCACTGGAGCAGTGGTTTATGGACGTTATCTTTACTACAACAGGTTAAGAGTTTAATTTACCAGATCAAACATTGAATATATTGGTAGTCAATGGTTGTAAGTGTGTCAGCTTTAGCCATTCATTCTTATGTCCTTTATTAGTTCATTTATTTACTTCACTTGTTCCTTGGTTTATTTGTCTGTCCATCCATCTATCCACCTGCACACCTGTCAGTCTACCAGCTTACCCACTAGTCTGTTCATTTCACCCACTCACCCTTCCTCTCTCCCTCAGTCCCTCATTCCTTGATTTCTTCCTTTATTCCTTCATTACTTTTCCCATTTGTTTGTTTGTTTGTTTATTTATTTCTTCTGCCTTCCCTCTCTCCCTCCCACCCACTCCCTTCCTTCTTTCTTTCCTACCTCAATCCCTCCCTCTGCCTCCCTTCTTTAATTGTTTCTTTCTTTCTCTTTATTTTTGCATTCTTTCTTTGTTTCTACTTTAATGTCTTGTTTAAAAAGATAATTACATAAAATATGTTCAGGACTCTAATCAAGTAACCTGAACGCCTTTAACCAACTATACTAAATATATACATGTTAAAATTCCTAAGTTCTAACAGATTTAAAAAGGTTCTTTATATGAATCAAGCCAAATATAACTGCTTTTGGCATTACTTTCAAAACACTCTCTATTAATTTGTCCTGTTGTAATAACTTATTTAGCAAAGTTTTTCAGCAATTTAAGTATCCTCCCAACATGTTAAGCAGCACGTTAATTTGGTAGACAACATAGCTCTTATCTTCTCGGGAGCTCAACATGAACTTCCTGGTATTTGCCTGTTTTTGTTCTTTCTTTCTTTGTTTTTCTTTCTTTCTTTCTTCCTTTCCACTTTAAACAAGACATAGTAAGACTATTTGCTCATAAGTTTTATGATTACTAACTTCATTGTAATGTCTTTCTCAGGGCTGGCTCCAAATACATTATTAAATATGATCTGACTACAGAATCCATAGTCACACAAAAAATTCCACATAGTTCTGTTGTACCAAGAAAGTATTACTACCAATGGGGTGGTTATACAACATATGATTTGTCTGTGGATGAAAGTGGATTATGGGTCTTGTACTCGACGTCAAGTTACAGTGGAAGACTATGTGCCTCACTGTTGGACCCCTTGACCTTAACCACCCTTCACACATATTGCAGTATTTCATCAGAGTCCATGAGATCAATGGGTAATGCATTTGTGGCATGTGGCATTGTTTACAGCATTGACAGCTACACTGGAACAACAACCATTAACTATTCTTATGACACAGCTACAGGACAACGTTCAAACCCCAGCATCCAATTCAAAAACAAGTTTGGCTACAATAGCATGGTCACTTACAACCCACGTGAGAAAGTTCTCTACGCTTGGGATAGAAACCGTCAAGTAACATATCCCCTTGAGTTTGAGAAACCTACGTAAGTCAGGATTAAAACCCCATTATGATGGCTTCAGTTTTTAAAATTAAGTTGAAATCATGATTCAAGGTAACATTTCATCTGGTTGAAGTTACTTGTACCATTAATTTCTTTTAGTATATATAACAGTGACATTATGTAAATTAAAGTCTCCATGGAAATGGTAAAACTTTCAAATACCCTTATTCATTGATTCAATGTGTTACAAATTTCATCCCTTTAATTGGTAGAACAGACTACCTTGTGCCTCCATTTAATACAAGAAAGAAATTATGTGTTACTTTTGTTAAATTAATGATCCATTAATTATCAATAATTATGTAATTAGCCATGAATTCAATAAATAATTAACAACTTATTGGCATCACTAAAGCAATAAACTGTTCAAAGTGGATTCTCTTTGTTATTTGTCATGTATAGTCATCATTCTTACCCAGAAATTTGTCACCTCTCTCCATTCTGGACTTCTTCATGAACACTTCATTTTCATTCATTCCTTTTTCCCCAAATTTTATTTGGAACTCTACCCACAATGTCAATCAAGTTTAAGTAACGTGTCACGCGTCACGCGGGAGTGAAGTTGATCCCCGAAAACCCCACGAATTCAAAAACCACCACGTGAGCACCCAGGACTGGACCGCTGCTGTACCCCACGTTTGGTACTGAGACCAGGTAACCGTGTGGAGACTGGGACTGGGAAATTAAGTATTGTATTTATCCGACATCCTCACACCTAAGATTAAGGATAATCTTGAGATTTCAATGGTCCTATGATCCAAAATTATCTTGAATGTTATGGTACAGATTAGGATTAGATTTAGGGTTAGGGTTAGGATTTGGGTTGGGATTTGGGTTAATAACTTTAACCCTAATCCTAACTTTAACCCTAATCCTAACTTTAACCCTAATCCTAACTTTAACCCTAATCCTAACTTTAACCCTAATGCTAACCCTAATCCTAATTCTAACCGTTGACGTGTTGCCCCTGGTGACATTTTAAACTAAACCCCAACGATTTTTTTCCAAAAAGTTAACAGATAAATAAAATATTTAATTTTCCAGTCCCAGTTTACACATGGTCTCCTGTTCTCAGTGGCTACGTTCTAGTGCCGACCCAACCTATCCTATCCATCGAGTCAACCGGGAACAGTAGGAACAGTATTGGCAGAAGTTGAACGGCGGTCTGGTTACCCGAAGATGCGAATTCGAATCCCTCTCAAGTCAACTTTTCTAGTTGACTTCAACAGTGTAGGTTTAACATGAAATGTTCTGTTCATGTTACTCTGAGAATGATTCTGAAATTTGCTGTACTTGTTTTTGTAATTTTTCAATTAGATCCCCATGGTTTATTTAAGGAATGTTATTGAATCAAGGAAAATGCAGTATTTAAAACATTGAAACAGTGTGAAAAAGGACAACTAGGAAAGCTGTTTTCTTGCGTTTCGCTGTACGTCTCTTGCTTACCACATTCCTGCAAGCCGGAAATTGCGAAAGCTGACCCTGACGGTTTAACCTGAATTGGTACCATAACATGAAAATTCAAGTTTTGTGGTCTGATTATGATTGCTAAACTTGGTTTCTTTGTTATAGCGACTCGCGACTTTTTGTCCACCTGCTTTTCTCAGTAAAAAACTAAGAACGTTCACACATACTAGGACAGAAGTGTCGATTTAAGTTAAGCTTTACATGTTTTAAGTGTGCAAGAGAACTTTGGTTGGACATCTATAATGACATGGTCAATGTGGATAGACACTGATTGATTGACCATACCTTTCGTGAGGGGTTCATCCTGCAAGATTATAATTAACTTTGAAGCCGTTCAAACACTAAGTCTGACCATTCAGACCCTGATTCTAACCATAATGCTAACCCTAACCCTCAATACGTTTTCAAAAGCACGACTAAGAAGAAAATCAAAGGGAAAATTCAAAATCGTAACATGTGAGTCTCCTTTTGAAGACGTTCCGTGCGAACAGGCAGGTGTGCTAAGCACTAGACCATAGCGACTGCTCCACCTATAGACGGATAAACAATCTATAATGGATTTATCGTGTCAATTGATAAATGTAACTTATGTTGAACTGACAACAAGAAAAAGCCACTAACACTCGGGACCTTATCCTTCAGATATACTGAACTACGTCGATCTCCGATTGATCTAGTCATCAAGTTACGAATCTCTAATGTGTATAGGTTTAGTTTAAAATAAGACAGCAACCGACCACTTCAAAAAGTATAACACAAAACAAATTCCAAAACGAAACATCTTGGTATATGGTTTTCCTAGCCTTGAACCACGAGAGTTTATACGAATTTTGGAGGTTGCTTCGTCCAACATTAAGCCAAGTAAATGAGATCAAAGGCTGCTAATATGTATTCGGGAGAGAGCCTAAAAAAACCTCAAATACTTATTATTAGTCGTGATATTGTCAATATTTATTATAAGCCCTGAACCAGCGAGAAACAGAAATTCCAATCGCCATTTACTTTCTCTTTGGCTCAAACGCTTGCTAAGAAAATCTGGCGATTCTAAACCCAACCCGAGCCTAAGCCGTAATCCTGATTCCAACTACCATAACCTCAACCTTAACACCAATAAAAATTAGTGGTATTAGAATAAACTAGTGGTCCTATGGGAATCTTTCAATCCTGCGATGACATGCTAGCACCACTCAACTACACAAAGTGTTTCTAGCCGTCTTCGAAAGAAATATTTACAGTTATTGAAAAGAAAACGTACTTCAGTTGGAATGTTTATTTACTACAACCACACATTTGTACCACTTGATTGCACAAGAAACACTTTCCACCAATGGAACAAAATAACATTTACAGCAGAACCTTCGCTGTGTCGAACAATTAGTTTAGACAGCGGGAGGTAGAAGTAGTGAGAGTTATGTGACGTTCATATCAAGTTAGTGAAAGCTTGCGGGAGTGTGGTCACCGAAACTGGTATCAAGTGTCTTGAGATTTGAGGAAATGACTTTGAGTACAGGAAAGTGAAAGATTATAAGAGTTTTACTTAGTGAGGGCGGCAATAAGTGTCGAGATTCAAGTAAAATGGCTATTAGTTCAAGAGATTGCGGGGTGTAATAAATATCAAGAGACTGCAGTAATGTTGTTCTACAAGCGAGCGTGGTATAAAGTGTTACATAATTCAAAAGACATTACTTTTAAGTTAACTTCCCAGTTAAACAGAGATTATGGAGGGCGACAAGCGAGGGTGGTTTCACGTTTTGTGAAATCTAAAGGAAAGTGACTGTCCTTTTAAGACAGCGAGAGACTGCGTGAGCTAAGACATGACGAGATAAGATAATTCATCTCAAAAAGGTTTTTCTAATATACGAATACTGAAGTAGTATTCTTCTTAACGGCCCTCTAGGCTGGTCCAAAATGTAAACTAGCTAAGAGTTAGTTGCTGTATCAATTGTACAAAACTCCATGTTTACCAATGTTGTCAGATAATTTGTTTACGTGCTCTACTTCATTTTGATGCTTTGATTGAAGAAAGAATTGTTCTTAAGTTTATCTTCTGTGAAGAGAGTGTGGTTTGCCGTAAATTTCAAGCATCAGTCAATGGGCTGACATGAGTTGCAATGCCTCCAGACTTTGAGGAGTTTGAGTAACCAAGGATGGCGATGTTACATACATTGACGTTGTAATGAACTGTGCGAGTTGTCCTTGCGCCTCTGAAAGTGTTCCGAGTAACTAGCCCGTTACTTAACGTTTAAATAATTGACAGCTTTCTACGTTCTTGAGTTGCAGTAGCAGTAATGTAGAATTGTTGTTTGTGGCATTCTATTTGGGAAAAAAGGAATTGCAGCAAGGTACCCTAATCCATCGTCGGGCAAGTAATAACTAATAATATCGTATGCATAAGAATGTCTTTGTGCTAATTACACGCCCATTTCAGCCTAGGTAGAAATCTCTTTCCAAGCTCAGGAAGACATATATTTTGAAATTATTTTGTGATTCCATAGCTTAGGCTCGATTTTTTGAATTTTCAGCCGAGTTAACCCGGCAGAAACTCTTGCTTGTATTCAACCTCGCCACGCCCACTGACCGTTTTAGGTGTCTGGGAGGTGGGTCGTAGTCTGTCGTCTATCTTACCCACCAACATAGCGTCTTCTACCGATCAACCTAATGATTTTACCGACCAACCTGGCTAGCGTTTTTTGTCGATCAAAAGAATTATTTTTCGCTGAATAAAGAAATCAAGATTTTCCTTACCGATAAACAGTATGACCAATGGATACATGTACCTATAATCGGAGTGTCGGATCACACACACATCCCGCATGCCATATACCTGATTGTTCTATTTGAGCGGAAATTCGATGATGATAATTATAAACACTGGTTGAGTTGATATCCCGTTGCTGCAGACAGTGACTACTTCAGACTCATTAACTAAGGGGACATTCTTTTGGGAACATTCTTCTTTACAAGTAAAAGAAGTGAAAGGAAGTTATGTCTTTTTGGCTATATGACCATAGCGGTGTTCTCTTCTTTCGAAGAGAGCAGAATGCTAAAAGCCATGGACTGGTTGAGTTACTAAATTTGAAAAAGGTCATGTTTTGTTTCCGCACTCATGAATAAGAATGGTTTGAATTGATGTATAAAAGTGTTTACTCCCTGGACCTAACTTGTCGGAACATGAATTACAATTTAGCATAAAGTAGTGAGTGATTAAGGATTGACTGGATGAGGAATGTTAGCCCGACCTGTTGACGAAATGTCCTGGAAGATTATCTTACATATGTATGAGGAAACACTCAACCCGGTTTGAGCTAAATATTAAGCCCTGCTAACCCACGCTGAAAGTCACTTGTAACCACGTAATTCCAATTTTTATGAATCATTTGCATGCAAAACAATATAATTTTGGTTTACAATATAGTTATGGTTTATTTATTAATATATTTTAAGCCAAAATGTACAGCGAGAAACTCCCGTAAGGAACTAATTTTGTCGTTAACAACCATTCAACGTTAAGCAATGTAGGTGGCTGGTTCCTTTGCTGAGCGGTCAGTTGTCTTCAATCATAATTTTTATTGCTTTTATTGAGCGTTGGCTTGTTATTTGATTTACATATTGATCGAATAATATATGCTTTGCCATTTACTTCAGAGTTGGCAACCTTGATTATAATTTGAACTTTCAATTATCATTAATTTAGTCTTATGCCGTTCATATCGCGTACATTCGACTTTCGAGGTACTCAATATTAGGCTACGTTCCACCCTAATTGTGAAGAACTTCTTATTGCTCGGCATTTCTAAAAGTATTACCCATTTAGTACTCGCTAATGGAATGTATCGCGGTTTTAAGTTGGGGTTCTTGAAGCAGGAATTACTCGTAAGTAGGAAAGAACATGGAAACCAATAAATATGAAATTTTTCTCAGCTTCTTCCTTGTAGAAAATTAACGAATTCATGACCTGTTAAAACCTGTTAGCCTGTTGTACAAAATAGTTTATTTATGGCAATAAAGCTGCACCTAACTCCATTGTCAATTGAATTGTACCGTTCACCTAAACAATAACCATTGCATTTGTGTAGCCAAGGGGAGGCAGGGGGGCAGTTGCCCTCCCACTTTTCCTCTTGACTTAGTCTGTCGGTACATTCAGTACATTTGTCAGTACAATAGGCCTGTCTGTCGAGGATTCCGTTTGCGTTTGAATTATCAAATTAAAAAATTGTTAGATAAGCTCCTGCGAAATTTAAGTGCAGGAAAGGTGTTCAATACAAAATGTTCATAAGGAATTCTGTATCGTTGTTTTTTTAACGGACAAAAATGACTGATCCCGTCAACCCTCAGGACAAAGTGGTTGTGGCAGTGGTGATAACCGAAAAACAAGATGCGTTGGTGTATATCTAATTCACGTGATGTGTGCACTTTTCCGAATCACTTTCGGAATTTAATGATAATTATTTCAGTCAGAGCTAGCAAAGTAGAAATCATTTATTCCTTTATCGAGTTTAAAGTTTCTCATGCCCTCGGTTTGGTTAACTTTGATTTTTCCTTGATATTTGTCGGTACATTGCTAACATCCTGTCGGCACATTTGTCTAAAATCTCCCGCCCCCAAATTTCAAATTCCTGGCTACGAGACTGAACCATTGTTCAGGTTCAACTGACTGTTAACCCCTTTTTTCCCAATCCTGCTATCGTTCGCGACTTGACATGTTTGGTGTGTTGTTGGCAGGTACAACAGTAGCTTTAACAATGACAATGTACTGGGAAGTGGGAACCGTGCTTGCAGCATGCAAAACTCTTTAAATTAGGAGCATGTAAGGATCAGCAAAATGCCAATGCCAGCAATTGTTGGAAATTCAAGCGGGACCTGGTTCCTTGACTCCTTTACGAAGCAATACTTAGTTTGTTGTTTAAACTAATCGTCAATATTTCTTGCTTTCATTTATTTCACATAACAATTCCAGTTCTCTTAAACAAGAGGTAAAACTGTTGCCAAAGATTTATAGAATTGTTGAAGTATGTTTGACAACTTTTTGACGATCTCAAAGTCATAGACTTCTACATATATTTGGTTTTGGAATACTGACGTTTGTAGAACCCTATTCTTTTTTATCCGTGAAGGACCTACATGCAGAGTTTTTATTATACTTACAAAGCGTGTGAGGTGTTAATTGAATGTCAATGATAATTAGTACATTCAGAACAGAGATAACAAGTAATTTCTTTGATAATATTTTAACTTTTCCAGATGGATTCTTTAAACGCAGAACGTAGTAGATTTTGCTTTTAAAGTTACTTAGGCAACCTGGAACGTTTTAGAAGGTCTGAAAGTATATTCTAACCGATGTCTAGTCAGCGATGATGGTCCATTGTTTATTTCAAAAGTTAAAGTCCTGTCACTTGTTTTCACCAAACGAGTGAACTGAAAGAAAGAAAAAGTTTTATTTTTAATTGCTTTAGGAAATTCGATGGTGTTGAAAACGAGAAAATCTCAACAAAAATTGAATAAAGCAGCAGAAAAAAAATTAAAAATAAAACTTTTTGAGTCATAATAACAACATATATGGGTCATAATTGCTTTAGGAGATTCGATGGTGTTGAAAACGAGAAAATCTCAACAAAAATTGAATAAAGCAGCAGAAAAAAAATTATGACTCATATATGTTGTATAATATGTTTTATTCAGTCTTTACGAAGCTTTCTTAGTCGGTATATTGTAGATTGACGAAATGTTTTTGACTCTAGTGCAGTAGCCCATGCAATATTTTCATGTTGTGAAGAATCATTCATGGATTATGTTTTGATATATTCGTGTTATTCTGGGATATCCAAATCGGCCTACCTCAAATAAGGCAGATGTTGCAATACGCTTTGTCTCCACGACTAACTGGTTTAGAAATTCTTTTTGTTTGCCTTATCATATCTCGTTTAGTTTTGCATTTGAAAGAGCACATTAGATCAGTAAATACTAAACAATTACACGCTATACTTCATTCCAACAAACCGAACAATTGAATCGCAATGAGAATAGCTGTATTTTCCTCAACCAACGCCATCAAAATGTAGCGTTTTTACCTCGAAGTCAAAGTACTATTCATTGCTGGTGCGAGACAGACGGTCTGCGCCTGCCTCTGTTTTTGTCTTTTTCTTTTGAGCTTCGGCTAAACTAACGAACAATACCTAAGAGATCTTGATCAAATATCGCCTCAACATAGAGCTGAAACAAGTATTATCATGTTTTGTTCTTTGTCGTTTTGGCTAGGTAATGAAGTGATCAGCGTATTGTTCAGAGTTCCTGGTATTGACATGACGAGATTGCATAAAAGCAGGCGTTTCAGACAACTTTGGTCACAAACAGCTCCAGTCGTTTGGTTGTAGTCAGAGCTTTCTTCCCTGAGATATTCGCGTGAGTATAAGGTAACCTTAAATGAGATCTTGTTGCAGTTCCTTAACGTATCTACAAGTTGTCAGTAAATCTAAATTTAGCTCGTAAAATGTATTTCGATGATGTTGTAATGTGCTGCTAGAATTCATTTTTGTAATCAAATTAGTTTGCATCTTTTGCTGGGTTGTTTATCTATGGGTATAACTTCCGAGCTTTCGTTTTTGTTCTGTTTGCTGCGTAATGTTCTATGCATGTGTTACTCTGTACAGTGATCCCACGCCTCCGGCTTGGACAGTCTTGCTTTCCTTGGTCCTGTGTCGAGTTATGTTTTTCTATGTTTTGATGTACAATATGTTCTATACGGCACTGTCCTGTTCAATATCGAGTGCTGTACATTTCTAAGCAGCTCCTGATTTTACTTCGGTGGAATTCATGTTGAGCTAGATTAGTGTTGTGCTGTCTCCCTTATGTGTTTTGCTGTGCTACGCTTTGCTGTGGCTTACCGTATCGTGATGTACTCCATAGCACGCTCTCTGCTCTCATGTACGCCGATCTATCTTCTGCCGTGTTGAGTTGTGTGGCTGTCCATACTCTGAGAGAAAGTATTGTAGATGCACTTTGTTTTCTATTCTAGACCTCTTTCTTGAAATGTATTTCAAGTTCTTTCTCATCGCATTGGCACTCCCTTCTCTTCTAAAGGTGAGCGAGCTGAGATGAATGGTCGGGGGATGCGATAAACGAAACTTAGATGGGCCTAAGTTATACTGTTTCGGATCATTGTTCGGTCTTATTGCCTTTAGCTTCCTGGGAATTATATTAAGTAATGAGGGAGAACTAAGACATTTTAAGAACAAAAGCTGTCATGCTTCCACATTTCTCGATGCAAACAATGTTTGAAAAACGTGAGGAAAGACGTGACAAACTTGTTCGTAGTGTTCTAAGTATGACCTGTTGTTCCACTCGGGTTTATTCTAAAGAACAAGAACTAAGATAGTTAGCCAGTTGTTTAGTATATATTATTTGTCGAGTGCGTGAATGAACCAACTGTAACCAGCAAAGTTTCCCTCTTTACGATACGCTCGCTGTATCTAACACTAGACGGACAGGTTTTCATGCACCAATCTTTACATTCATCTCCGTTTACCCGCACGTTCAATAATTAATTTCAAACCCGTCTACTTGGCTCATATTTACAAAATTTAGTAGCCTTTTTCAGTTTAAACTTGCTTCCACCCACATGTTGAGAATACACAACCAAGAATTGAAGAAAATGAATCGAAACGTACGGTAATGCGTAGAACTTGTTCGACACTTTCGTTTTTCTTTTCCAAAGGCGAACGATCAGCAAAGTCTGGAGGAACAGCCAGCAGAAGATCAGAGCTCAGAGAAGTTGGGGGCTCCTCGCTCTCTCTTGTCCAGTTACGACGACAACAAGTCATTTTCACAGATTAGTCTAGAACTGGCAAAGCTACATGTAAGATGTTCAACTTTACCTACAAAGAATTAAAAATACTTGTTTACTTCCTTTCCTTTCCTTCCCTCCGTTTTCCCATTCCTTTCCTACCCTTTCTTTTGCTTCCCTTCTATTCTCTTTCCTGTCTTTTCCTTTTCTTTTCCTTCTCTATTTTTCTTTTCCTTTCCCCTTTCCTCTCCTTCCTTTCCTTTCCGTTCCTTCCTTTCCTTCCCTTCGTCCCTTTTCCTTTCCTTCCCTTTCCTTTCTTTTTCTTTCCTTCCCTTCTGTTCCCTTCTTTTTCCTTTCCTTTCCTTCCTTTTTCTTTCCTTTCCTTCCCTTGTGTTTCCTTCCCTTCCCTTTCCTTCTCTTCCCTTTCCTTTTCTTTCCGTTCCCTTTCCTTCACTTTCCTTTCCTTTCCATTCCTTCCTTTCCCTTTTCTTTCGTTTTCTTACTTTCTGACTCCTTTCCATTTCCTTTTTTCTCCGTTTTATTCTGTTCCTTTCCATTCTGACTCTTTCCTTTCTTTTCTTCCATCCAGCCCGATAATTTATCCATCCATTTATACTTTGCCATTTACTTCGAGCCTCCCAACCATTTTTTTTTTCATTATTCCCCCTTCTACTATCTTTTTCTTTTCGTGACACACTAGTTATCCTCACATATATAAAAGGAGATATATTTCTTGTAGCTTTTGGAAGAAATTCTCAAGAAACGAAAGTCAATAAACGATATGCGCGATGAAGTCAACGAAAACTCCGAAGGTACTGTTTCGTCATTGAGTTTTCATGTTTAAAACGAAGAAAATAATTCTTCGAAAAATATGGAAGAATACCTTCGATCAAATGGCATTTCAGGTTTATGATTTTCCATAAAGGATTATCAACGTGGTTTGATAGAGTGCCAAAGATCAAATTTGTTTTTCCTCTAGGAACGACAAAAAAGTTCTAAATGCATATGTTGTTAAAATAAAACATATTCCGAAGAATAATGTCATTTTGAAAACTCAAGATATGAGTCAATACAAGATAAAACTATTGTTGAAACTGTGATATTTCGACTTCATTTCAAAGTCATCCTTCTGTCTGAGGATGGCTTTGAAATAAAGTCGAAATATCACAGTTTCAACAATAATTTTATCTTGTATTGACTCATATCTTGAGTTTTCAAGATGACATTATTCTTCGGAATATGTTTTATTTTATACTTTGTGAAGTTGTCGGCTGGTCATGGTATATGTTGTTAATTTGAAACTAAAACAGACGTTCATTTCTTGTTACTTTCTAAATCTGAAGTAATGAGGATTTGAGCCGATTTAATTTTTTCCATTTCCTGGAAAATTTTGGGGGAATTTCCCGCACTACTCTAGAATGTCATGATCTAGTTGGACCAACCAAAAATATGGCAACAACACGTTGGGTTTAGTTGTTCATGCCCTGGGTTGTGGCGTAACTACCAAGGTGGTCTGGAGTTCCCTGAATTCCCTCAAAAACTCTTGGGAGACGCCAACAGATAAAGTAATATGATAAAATATAAAGCAATGCCCTTGACTCGAGATATCGCACACATATGTGATTGGTTCACGGAATCAGACAACATTTCGCTCAAAATTCATCACGTCAGTTATGCTTGTCAGATTCATTTTATTACATGATTTATTATTCATCTTCATGGCCTTGTTGGTAATACCTGGATCTGAACTTGTTGATATTTTGGTGAATAGTATGTTGAAAATAATAAAGATGAGTGCTGATATAAATGGACAGTTAGGTTGGATAGGAACAGAAAAGGAGGTTGCAAATAAAGTGGGAATTCAAAGGGTTGATTAGAAGGATGAGGAAAAAAGAAGCTCTGAACCGGTGACTTCAAGCAAGGCTTGATTAATTGATCGGTATTCGATTGGTCGGTTGACTGGTTGATTGAATAGTTGATTGATTGATTGGTCGGCTGATTAGTTGATTGATTGATTGATTGATTGATAAACAGATTGAATCGAATGATTGATTGATAGACTAATTGAATCAGTTGATCGATTGACTGACAGACTGATTTATTAATTAATTATTGATTGATTGATTGGTTGATTGATGATTGATTGGCTGATTGACTAATTGACTGATTGATTGACTGGTTGGTCGGTTAATTCATTGATTGATGGATTCATTTGTCCATCCATCCATTCAATTCCTTTTCATACCATTCCATTTCATTCGTTCGTTGGTCTGTTCATTCATTCATGATGTCATCACATTTTGGCTTTGTGAGACCAACATGTACAATGTGGTAAATTTTCCCCCTTTAATGTCAGTGTTGATTAGTGGCAATAAATTAACAAGCATCTGTGCATTTTTTTTAGACAAATGTTCCATGATTAAAAAGGTTGGTGAACCGATTGTTCATCATCATTCTGGGCTCACACAAGGGGCATGGATGAGAGATCCATTGGGAATCCTCGGAGCGCAGAAAATTTGGTACATGAATGGTTACAATGGATATTCTAAGGTGTTGGAGTTTGATTCAATGGACCGCTTTAAAGCTGGAATGGTGTCCAAGACCTACACCCTTCCTTACAGTTATCGAGGGACTGGAGCAGTTGTTTATGGACGTTACCTTTACTACAACAGGTTTATAAACTGATTTGATTCATTAACTATTAAAATAAATCCCTTGTAAAGTGATTGTTAAAATTTAACACGATATTCGTTCCTTCTATTCTGTCTTCTTTTTTTCACTTTTCTTCTTTTCCTTTCTTTCTTTTTTCTTTTTTTCTTTTTACCTTTCTCTCTTAGTTTGTATTTTCTTCCTTCCTTTCCCTTCTTTTAGGCTTCCTTTGTTTCTTCGTTTCTTCTTTCCTTTCATCCATCCTTCCCATCTTTCATTTTCCTTTGTTCACTTTTATGTTCATTCCTTCCTTTAACAGTTCATTTATTCATTTATTCACTCAGTTGGTCAGCCACTCATTCGTCCACTTATACTCACACACTCACTCACACACTCACTCATTCACTTACCTATACATTCAAGTGTTCATTCATACAGTCGTTCTTTCTCAAATACGAATATTTATTGAAAAAGTTCTTTTTAGGGAACTATTAACATTTGATTTGAAACATTTTCGACCAGTTTTGGGTGACTTACCTAACTTGGTAATAATTTGTTTAGATATAATTCCAAATACATCGTTCAATATGATTTGGAGAAAGAGTCCGTTGTCAGGCAAGTCATTCCCTATAGTTCTGGAGGATACACGACCTACAGCTGGGGAGGTTATACATATTTTGATATGTCTGTCGATGAAAGTGGACTATGGGTCTTGTACTCTACGTCAAGTTACAGTAGAAAACTCTTTGCCTCACAGTTGGACCCCTTGACCTTAAGCACTCTTAACACATATTACCCTGTTTCATCTGAGTCAATGTCTAGCATGGGCAACGCCTTTGTGGCATGTGGTATTATCTACTGCATTGACAGCTACAGTTCTTCAACCACAACCATCAACTATGCTTATGACACCGCTAAAAGATCTGGTAGCAACCCCAACATCAAGTTCACGAACAAATTTGGTTACAACAGCATGGTAACTTACAATCCTCGTGAAAAAGTCCTTTACGCTTGGGATAACAAACGTCAAGTGACATACCCCCTGGAATTCAATTAATCAGCGCCAGCCAGAACGTAAAATCATCTGCCAATTGGATATTTCATTTCTATGAACTATGTAAGATCTGAGAATTTGTAACCGGTATTTTAATCAGGTTTTTGAATCTTCGTGAATCCCTGCTGTGGTTGTTTTTAAGGTTGATGCATGTATTTGCATCAATAACGAAGACTTGTAAACATGTTTCATTCAAGGTTGTTAGAATGCATGTTTGTACCGAGTTTTGGGTCTGTTTTTTTTTTTTTCTACAAATAAATTGATTGTGTAATTTTGCCGAATTGTTTCCTTGGACTTTTCTTTTATAGACTGATTTCATCATAACGTAGCATGCATTGTGTTTGGTTTAAACTTTATTGGGAACTTGGTAATGATTACTATACAACAACGTACGTTTCTTTAGTTTAGATTTCAAAACTGTCTTACCGACGTACCGTTTGCATACGCGCTTTTCGCGTCATTGTTTCACAACATTACATGCTGATGTTGCATACGAAACTTAAACGGGTCCATACCAAACATTCGTGTTTTACTCTAGTTAAAGCCAGACGATTTTACTTCGTCAAGGAGAGACCTCTTGGGATCCCAACGAAAGGAATCACGGTCAAGACTTGGATATAAATTTACTAAATTAGAACGGAAATCTTTTCCATGGACCTAATTTCCCCTGAAAATGACTTTGTCAACCAGAATGAGGTTCTTCGAATTCTTGTCGATTCTACGTGTTTTATAGTTTATACCCTTAAAGTGGGGATTTATTTTGATAAGTGACGTCTTATATATGATGTTCGTCTACAGTCCGTATCCTTTTTTCGACCTTTTCGGGTAATATTTCAATTATACCCGTCTATGATAGAATGTTTACAATTTGTGAACGCCTGACGCTTACAACTATCTCAACTCTTTCACGTCAGGAACTGACAATCTATTTTACTTTGGCTATCGCTGGACGATTTTACTCGAGAAGGCAAGCCATCCTGTTGAGAAAGGGTTAAAGTAGGGCTAGAAACTAAGTCTTTAAATTGGTTAATGCACAGACAAGAGTTCAGAAAGATTAACCTTCCATTAAGACATAAGACAGAAGAGTATCTCTAATTTTGGGCTTGGATTATGAAGCATACTCCACCCGGAAAATTTTTTGAATTGTTTTGAGCTCTGAAACGGCGTTATAGAGAGGGTTCCCGATGGGTTTACCCACGCTTCCCAACTTGTTATTAACTGCCTTGACTAATGGCAAAGAATTTTAAGAACTCGGAATTGTTTGCCATCAGTTACGGCAGTTACCAACCTTTGAACTTTTTACGCTACTTAGTACTGTCTGCCCAGTAAACCTATCTTTATGCGATTCTGTTATTGCCCCAGTGGTTGCGGGATTCAGGAAAACAGTGTTGAAGTTGAGACTGCCAATGATTGCGTAGGGGGTGAAAATGAGTGGCGAGTCCGAGTTACGCCTAAAATAGACCTCCACCTCTATCCCACGCCCAAAACCGGATCTAACACTAATACCAGTCCTGCTCCTAATGACAACGTAACCCTGGATTGATCATTTAACGCTAAAAGCGTCGAAGCTAATTTGAACGTCACAAAATGAATTGCAATAGTCATTGTTCAGAGCGCAGTCAGAATGGTCTTTCCTTTATCACGCGTTCCACGAAACGCGGGCCTCACTCTCGAACACGCGTTGAGCTTCAACTGACGTAGCCAGTATTTGCATGAGTCGGCTCTCCACTTCAGTGGCAAACCAATATTTTGGTTATAATTCCAATATTTCCCCGTTTCTCAGCCTATTGCAGTATCCAGAACTTTCACTGATGATTTAATGATGCCTCTGCTGGTCCATGCTGAAATGTTCATTAGGAGGTCTATTGAAAAATTTGCATAAGTTGTCACAGAAATATACGAGTGGACACGCCAGGACAGGCAAGATCGAAAAGTCAAGAAAACGTTTGCCAAGAAAGAAAGAGCTGAAGCGGGGTGGCTTATCTGCGGTAAAGGTCACCTTAACTTCCAACGTCAGAGAAGGGCCGAAATATCAGATTGTGGTCGGTGGGACGCGTCAAATTCATATGTATCCGGCTTGTTAAAAGGTACTTCAACACTTAATGATCTCGCAGTGAACCAACCCTCGTCACATTATTGCTGATTTACCATGGAAATATCTCTCTTTACCGTCGTGTTAGCTCGTTGAAAGATACTGAAGTGGTTACCATTACACGGCTTGAACTCTGTACTCAAACATACAGAATAAACATATTTACATCCTTGCGTAAATAGTTCGAGGAGGCGTTTTTAATACGACAGTACAGGCCATCGAGAAGAGGTGTATCCATGAAAATTGCATTATTTGGTAAAAATTTTTAAAGATTAGTCTAGAATGGCCCACGTATCGAATGGAACTATAGGACTTGACAGTCCTGTGAAAAATGGAACGGCGTTGAACAAGAGTTCAAGCGAACCGGAGCTTGGTATTGTTGTGAAGTCTTGTACCAACTTGTCCCAGCATGAAGGTAGACGTGTTGAATCAAAGAGCTCGTTGTCTTCATTTCCTTCGGAGGAATTCCGACAGAGGTCAGCCACCCATGGTGGTTCAACGACATCAATGAAAAAACTTGCCATGTTAAGGAAACACAGAATGGCAAAAAGGTGGGTTTTGTTAATTGATTTTATAATGTTTTGGCTCATCCATAATTAACCTGGTCATAGAGTGTTCATGTATGCGCAATGGGACTATGTTGGGAAGAAATGTCTTGATCTTTTCACCTCCAAGGTATCTCTGTAGAATGCGATCCTGACTAATACCAGATGGTTTTATTTGGCACAAGGAGGCATCTGGGGTTAATCAAACAAGGCCTGGAAAAAGCATGCAGGCAGTATATATAAGGTTGATGGAACTGTGGTGTCAACTTATTGTAACTTCAAAAATCAGAAATATAAGGCATTTTTTCATTATTCATCATTCATTACTTTGTTTGGTTAACTCCAGCCAAGCTCCGATGAGGTGTTGAGCCTACAATTACAGGAGGAAAGCTTGGTAAATTTAATATGGTAAAGCTGACATTGAAGCATGTATGTGTCAGTGTGAGAATGAACATGACCACTTCATCAGACACCATTCTTAGTGCATTTTATTGCACAAAATAGAAGCATTACAAATTTTCAAGAAGGAAACACCATGGATATTGCAAAAAAAATGTCAAATAATAAAAAAAAATTAAATAATGAAAAATTTCATAAAGTGGTAAAAAGACATGCAGGTGGGTTACATTAAGCTGAAACCTCAGTTCCAACAGCTGAAGTGAAAACAATATTGACCATTATTTGGCCAACCAAACTTAAATTTTATTAACTACACAGGGAGATGCCCACTTCTGATTGCTGTTTGTTGGATAAAATTTAACCTTGGATGTCCTGACCATCAATTGCATTCTTGACATACTTAAATGTACCAATGAGATAAGCTGCCAGGGCTTCATCTTACACTCATGGGAGATAAAGAATTAAAAGTAACCTGTCTCTATTAAACCTTTTACTGCAATGTTTCCCCCACGATTTGAAAAGAACTTACCTAAGGTGCAATAGACAAAAGGGCTTTTTGGCCATGCCATGGGTACTTTTGTCTAGTCAAAGGCATGTGAGTGAACACAAACAAGCAAAGATATTGTGGGAGATCATTCACCAATCATCAGCTGGGGACATCACCCACCAGGGAGTTTACTATCATTATTTTATGGCCTACAGTTGCAGTAGAAAAGCTTTCTTATGGGAAGGCATTGCAGACTGCTACTCTGAAGTTGCCTGGGGAAAGTACTGCATTACCAAGTTGGCACTTTTGAATTTTATTTTGCCTAACACTAGACCCTTATTGTGTAAATGGTGTTGCAGTTTAGCTGACCCCAATATAATAGTGATCATACCACTGGTTCCCAAACCCTAATACCAACCCTCTCCTTAACTGGTCAGCAACATATTGGTGTCCATCAAACAGCAGTCTAGCCAACTTTGTAATATTAAGAGGAGTTTAACAAACTTAGGAAGAATAGTGATTGTGAGTGTAATTCTACTTTTAACACAAATGCTTCTTCTTGACTAGAATCTTAACTCTAACCCTACTATTGACCACAATCAAAGATTTTTGTTTATATACCAGAGCTATGACTTTGTAAACATTGCTATGCAAAACTGCTGTCAGAGGTCAATGATATTGTTTTCCTTTTTCAACATATTCATTATGCATGTAGTTGTGGAAATGACGATGAATACCGTGATCTGAATGGATTGTCCAGAAGACATAGCCAAGATTTGATCAAAACTCAAGCATTTGACAAGCTGCAAGAACAGTTAGATCGAGCTCAAGAGGTGCAGTAGTAGTGTGTGTGTGTGTGTGTGTGTGTTTGTGTGTGTGTGTGTGTATACTTGCTGTGAGTCAAGTGCAGTTTAGCAGATGCTTCTGAATTGATTAGGCAATCTTGAAATTTAAAAAATGGGGTCAATCATGGGGTCAACTCACCTAATCCTAACCCTAATCCTAAAAGGTGAGTGGTTTGTTGGCATTGGCTAAACTGCACTCTTACCCTTGTTATAACTTGTTATAACTCAAATTTATTAAGGCCCCATCAAGACCCCTTCCCATTGTAAATATCTGAGTTGAATAAAAAAAAATACACCCTAACCTCTTAATGGGTAAATCTGCACATTTTAAGAAATTAAAATGCCTTTTCTAATGACTGAGCCCAAATTTTATGTAACATGAGTTTCAGTCCATGTTCCAGTAATAAGTTGGTGAGAATTAACAAAGAGGAAGAGTGGTTAACCACCTCCTAACAATGCTCGCTGGCAATGCAAATTAATAAGTGGAAGAGGTCTTGGTTTGTGGATTAAAGGGCCTGGCTTGTGGTTCTTACTGGACATTTTTTACTGTAATTTTTAATGGAGAAGTTGATAATGAGTGGTCGTGATTGTACATTATAATTTGAGAAGAAAAGGTGCTGTATGACAGGGAATAGTTTTCACTCAAAAGGCTTAAAATTTTTGTTTTGGAAATATTTTTATTGAACCAGTGGCAGCTTTTAATGGGTTAAATTTACCATGAGTGGAGAGAAAAAAAAGGATGATGTTTATGATAATATATTATGGTCAAATGGCACCTCATGTTCTCAATTCATATTTTTTAATTTTAGTAAATGGAGTGTAATTTCCTAATCTCGTTATTGATGTTCATACTGAAAACATTAAATAGGAACTCAAACTAAAAGATGAAGAGGTGGAAAAGTTATCAAGTTTAAGAAATGAACTGGAGTCTGAACTGGAGGAATTAACTGCCAGTCTGTTCCAGGTGAGGTTCAGCTTCACAGTCAGTCAAGGTGACGTTCAGCTATCTCACTGTTCGCATTCCTTCTCTTTCTTTTTTTGTGTTTATCTTTTATTTTATTCCCTCGTCTTCATCGTGCTTCTGTTATCTCCTCCGTTTCTTCCTTGCAGGAGGCCCACGCAATGGTCCTGGAAGCCAACATCAAGCAAAGCAGTGCTCAAAAGAAATTTGAAGAGACCCACAGCAAGGTACGTGCAGGACATGCGCTCGACATCCACCAACCTCTATATGACCTTTCTCACCTATCACCGTCTCCCCTCTACAGGTTGAGATGCTGGAAGCTGAAGTCGAAGCTTTGAAGACTTTGGTTATAACATCAACTCCAAGTAAACCAGGTTTCCGCCGGCGGAGTACCGAGCAACTTAACAGCTGTGACTCATGCGGTTCGGTCCACTGTAAGACTTTGCATCAATCTAACTTCGAGAACAGTGGAACTTCGGATGGAAAAACATTGAACCAAGAAAGAGAGGTTAGACTACAGCAAACCAAAGTAAAGTGTCTTTATTATACTGGATAGCCCTATCAGCTATCTGGGCTGTCCTCCCTAGAGGTCCAGTAAGGGCCACCTCTCATAGGTCCAGTGTCACTACAGGTGGAAACCGGAGTACTCGGAGAAAACTTGCGATGATTGGTGGAGTCAAACTGGACGACACTTTTCACACATGTGACCAAGGTAATTTTAATCAGATAACTGTACGGAGTTGGAATCGAACCCTAGTCACAGTGGTGAGAGACAAGTGCACTACCACTGTGCCACCAGCACTCCTACTAGTCACAGTGGTGAGAGACACGTGCACTACTGCTGTGCCACCAGCACTCCCACTAGTCACAGTGGTGAGAGACACGTGCAGTGCCACTGTGCCACCAGCACTCCTACTAGTCACAGTGGTGAGAGACACGTGCACTACCACTGTGCCACCAGCACTCCTACTAGTCACAGTGGTGAGAGACACGTGCACTACCACTGTGCCACCAGCACTCCTACTAGTCACAGTGGTAAGAGACACGTACACTACCACTGTGCCACCAGCACTCCTACTAGTCACAGTGGTGAGAGACACGTGCACTACCACTGTGCAACCAGCACTCCCACTAGTCACAGTGGTGAGAGACAAGTGCACTGCCACTGTGCCACCAGCACTCCTACTAGTCCCAGTGGTGAGAGACACTTGCACTACCACTGTGCCACTAGCACCCCGCAGCACCAGTACCTGACATGCGCGTAAAATACGAGATAATTTCTGGAAACATCGTGCAAGTTCGTTGATTGCCGAGCGGATGAACTATTAGCAGATGTTAATCGGGCGCTGTTATTTGTTGGGTAATTTTCTTTCAGGAAAGAAGGTTAACTTGGAGTGCACGTCTACAAATTAACAAAAAAGCATTTAAGACAATTAAGGTATAAAGTAGCCGAGAATTACATTAAAGCTGCTAATAAGTTACAGCCATCTTTCGTGGAAAGTAATTCCAGTCAGTTAGCCTAGTTTGATTTTATGCTGTCGTTTATCGCGATACCGGGCAGTTGGAGACTGCAACCCCACCTTATCGAAAGTAATTTTGAGGTTTTTTTTTTTTAGTTTTAGTACACGTGTCTCTCACTATTATGACTGGGGTTCGATTCCGGCTCTGTGCTGTTATCTGATTAAAATTACCTTCGTCACATGTGAGAAGAGTGTTGTCCAGTTTGACTCTACCAAACATCGCAGGTTTTCTCAGGGTACTCCTGTTTCCTCCTGTAGTAACACTGGACCCGTGAGGGGTTGACCTTACTGGACCTCTAGGGAGAACAGCTCAGGTAGCTGATATGGTTATCCAGTATAAATACAGACACTTTACTTTGATAGTTTAGCGTTTGAGCTAAAGAGCTCCATTCTAAGTATGAAATAAGTGTTACTAACAAACAGTTACCTCAAAAACAGATCAGCCATTGAGCTTCGAAACTGGGCACCCGCTAAATTTCTGTAATCTCTACAAAAAATGTTGCCGGTCGACTGCGTGAGTCTTTCCTGACAAGAATTGCAATGTAGAAGTTTATTTGATCTCTAATGGATGAAACAATTTGCAGAATTTTGCCATTCCATGCCAATCCAGTGTTGCAAAAGTCTTTTTGCCTTTCAGGTAGATGTTGTCGTGTTTCAAGAATTTCTCTCATGGATGGAAGACCGTGTCGTTGATCGAAGCCAGCTATTTTTATCAAGAATATACAGTGAAGAAGTTTCCCCTTGCTTGGACTTCACAAACAAACAGGTGAGCGAGAAACTGTCTTGGACACAAAAATGCTGAAATGCATGCATTATAATCTCAAGTCTGGATCAAGAACGAGCTAAATACTGAAAGTTGTACTCGATACTTATCTTCTAGCTTGCAAAAAATTTTCAAGGAGCCATAGAAAACAACACTTTAGTCATGGAATTAATGTCTACCAGAGGTATCAGGAAGTGAGTATGTAACTTCGTGTAATTATGTAAACCAATGTAATCCCGTAAAACCACATAACCTTGAATAAGTTTTTCATTATAATCTGACACTGCCAAAGTCAACTGAAAAATGCTGACTCGAGCTGGATTTGAACTCGCATTTTCGGGATACCGGTCCGCTGCTCTACCTGTTGAGCTATCGAGTCCACAGGAATTGGAGGCGTGTTTATTATCCAAGTCAAGTGCACGAGATATTCTCGCCACAACTTAACGCTTACCCATGAGAGAATATGCAGTGTTTCAATTCTGTTTCAGAATCATCCTCAGAGATAAACATGAACAGAAATTTTTTTTCGTGATAATCTGACACTGCCGAAAGCCGACTGAAAAATGTTGACTTCGGCAGCGTAAAATAAAACCTTCTTGCCACAGAGATTGTAAATAAAACTAGACGGGACAGCGACGCCCGAATTTGGGGGGTCAGCTAAGTGGTCACCATTAAATCAACTAAAATATAGAGGTCTGTTAGGAAATTGCTTTCGAGCTGCTTTTCAAGTTCCATATAATCTTTTAGTAGCCATTACAGTACAAGCTTCTCATTATCTTGGCTTATGGAAGGTTTTACCATATATTTTACTGTGTTGAAACGTGGCAACTGTTTTTTCATTAGCTTGATAGAAAACTAGCAAACGAAAATCTGAGATTGTAACCTTAGCGTTAATAAATTGTCAGAGACTGTAACCTTGGCGTAAGGTTGAGAAGGCCTTACATTTTTTGTTCCCTGGTCCCACCTTTTGCTCAGTACGCGAGCATCAACTAATACCAAACAATTGTGTTCGTGGATGTTGTGAAATGACACGTGAAATAACATGTTACACATGTGATAGCATGAAGTGTGACGGACGACATACGAGCGTTCCGATGTTTCTTAGCCCCAGAAGGAATCAAACCCGTAACCTACGGATGAAGGCTGAGATGTTCTGATTTACGAGTGATACGAGTTCTCTATGTTGTAGGAAATGTGCTCTGACGGGAGCCATGAGACTATGTCGCTATCGAGCTGCTACATCAGATAACGGAGAGTGGCATTATATTTGTCAAAGTGCACGACATCGGGTAAGATTGGAGGATATTTGTGCGTACCTTTTCAGAGTAGTGAAAGAACAAGAAGAATATGATTGGTTGCATTTGTAATGTCGTATGCTTGTCTGTCAGCACCGTTATGATTGCCTACGATTGGTCCTTGTGTGGTCGAAAACTCATAATGCGTGCCACTTGTGGTTTGTGTCGTCGCTGATGAATGTTTGATAGACTTGAATATCTTTATGCTGAACCATTCTTTTTTTAATCTTTTTCTATTTATCTGACCAATTTTACTTAAGGTGCTCGTTTCTACGTGCATTTATGATTGGAAGATTGATGTCTGACCAAAGAGTTTTTTGTTTCCATCTTTATTTATAACAGATTGCTGCAGTTTGTGATTTTTTTACCTACATACGATATATCCAGCATGGACTGGTTAAGAAAGATGGTAGGTAAAACCATCACGTTTAATTGATAAAGAATTACATATCTACGAGTTGGATTATGTGAGATGGGAGAAGATTGGATTGGATAGAGCGGGCTAGGATGGGACAGGGAACGATAAGTTAAGGTGGGAAGGGAAAGCATAGGATAGGGTAGGATATAATGGGATGGAATAGGATAAAGTGGGGTTGCATGGGAAAGGATAGGATGATATAGGATCCAATGGAATAGCTTTGGGTAGGTTAGGTTGGGATAGGGTATTATCGGATGGAATGGGATAGGATAGGATGGAATAGGATAAGATCAGATCAGATCATGTTATACAAGATTTTATTACAATGAACAATTGTACTACTATTCCAACACTGCAAAGTAGAAAAGAGGATTGGTATGGCTGGTGAAACCAGAGAATAGCAGAGCAATGTAATGAAAACTAGTATAGAACAAGGCAGGATTCGATGCCAAGTGATACAATAAAGTACAGTTCAGTACAGCAAAATTTGGTAGAAGAAAGGTTAGGTACAAGACCAGGTATCATAACTAAACAGAATAGAACTGATTTGAAAGAAATAACTTGAATGACACAGATGTCCTTTTCTAGTGGCAGACATTTACTGGGAAGTCATGGAGCTTCGTAAGCAAATGGCTTGTGCTAAATGTGGTCTAATACCCCTCACTTAACATCGAGAGAAGTATATGAAAATAATCTTCATCTAATGTGTCCACTAAACTCTACCCTAATGGAGTTTAGTGGGCTTGCCCTTGTTATTGCAGTATCCATAATCATCGACTGAAGTCAGCTGATTAGTCATCATTTTATGCTTGACTAAGCACATTTTGTCATTGTAATACTTTTCCCTACCTCCATTTGGTGCCCCCCCAATCACATGCCCCAAATTCCTCCTTGTTTATGCCAACACTTTCTTCAGGTATATCTTCAGTACAGTTGAACTTCAAAGAAATAGTTTTTCAGGGGCACTAACATTACATTGTCTGAAATACAACAACTGATGGAAGTGGAGTAGCTGTTGTTATCTACTGCCATGATTCAGTCTTCATTACTGATTCTTTGAAGTAACCAGATTGTTTCAAGATTACAAAAAGTGTAATTTTATTTAACAATGATTTGGCCTACATAATTTTTTTACACTTCCTAATGAAATAGAGCTTTTCTTTTTGACTAGCATAGAAAACTTTTAAATGCATTCAGTAACTTTTTTACAATTGGGATTTAACTTTGGATTCCCTCATAAATGTACAGACTTTAGCAAAGTTGGCTGTCTTGATGACAGCTTGTTATTTCTATTGAAATCTACTTTGCATTGTTATGTATTTATTGAATAATGATTGAATTTTTAAGATTCTGAATGTTATCAAAATTCATGAACTGTCATCAGTATAATTTTTAAATTTTGTGCATATTTATCAAATAATAATTCAATCTGTAAGATTATTAAAATTCAGAAACTTCTGTTACAATAGTTTTAAAATTTTGTGACAATTATATTGTGTAAAAATAATTGTAATTTTGCCAATAATACTTTCATATTTAAAGATCAGAAAACAAATTATTAAAGTCTTTCCAACCAAGTTGTCAGACATTTTGTAATTTATGGGGATACACAGACTGTAACTTCCTTACCACTGAGCTAGATGGACTGAGCTGGTGAGTGAAGGTTACATAGGTATACAACCTGTAACCTTCTGATGACTGGTGAGACACTCCAACCATTGAGCTACATGGACTGAGATTGCAAGTGAAGGTTACATCTACAACCCATAACCTTCTGACGACTTGTGCCTACGTGCACTAATAGAATGTGAAACAAACTTTGATAAAATCTTAATTCAAGCAGAACAGAAACATCTGTTGTGTGCAAACATTTTTGTACTTGTCAGTAAAAGTTACATGTACCATTGTCCATCCATATAGAAAACCACTGGTTAGAAATGAATTTTTTTGCAAGAAACAATCCCACATTGGAACAGGAAGTTTCCAAATTTCAAACATATAATGTAAGTCGTAAATTGCTTTTCATTCATATATTATTATAAAGTTCTGTGCATTGCTAAGCAGTTTTGAGCTGCACTGTCTTCATCACCTGAACTGTATACATTCACCATTCTTTTGGTTAGTAAAGCATGTAAGGTTTACAGGTAAAATGTGTTGGTTTAGCCAGCAATGAATGCAAAAGGCTGTGGCAGTGTCCCCCTCACACATGCACACTCAAAAGATGGTTACAGGATACCTCTGTTTTAATTGGTCAATAACTTTACAAACTCTGACACTAAAACTTATAAACTTTAATAAAATATTAATTTAAGTTCAAAGGCAAGAAAAATGTCCAGTGTTTGCACAGAGTTGCACTTCTTAGAAATAAAAATTACAGATGTTGTGGCAGTTGTTGATTACAGATGTTAATGTTCATGGTCTTTCACCAGAAGCCAACCGTCGGTTTATGTCTTCAATAACAGGAATTAGCTCTGCAATGCTGTCGATGACATAATGAGCACCAGCATTTGCAAGCATCTCATAGGACTTTTCTAGCTTTCGCTCATATTCTTCATCAGGAAGGGCATTTATTTCCTCTTCATTTAATGCAACATAGTTCCCCTATAAAGTAATGGAAAAGCAATGCATCACATTAACCCTGGCCCAGTAATTCATAGTTAACCTCCTACTTCCCTCTAGGAACACTCTTCTGTTCTTAATGATTTAAATCCCAGCAAAGCACTTTCCATTCTTCATTTTCTGGTACAACCACACTGGTATTTCCCTGTATGTATGTACAGATACACTCAACTAAATCCCCACCCTTTAGTCAATCAAAGCATGTTCTGGAAAGTTTTTATTCTGTCTTTTTTTGTTCACTTTCATGCAGAATCACTATTCCTAATACCTTTCATGCAGTGAATGATAAAGCAACCAGTCTATGCAAACATTCTGGTTCAGTTCTTCAAACTCATCCCTTGAATGTTATTTGCTATAACAGGCAAGGTTTGTGACCCCTCATAGGTAAAACAAACCTGTAACCATCTACAGCTGTAAAAGGAACACTTACTGTCCTTGCCAATCCTACACTCCAACAGCCTGCCGAAGTACCTTCCCTAACACCGTCTACGGTGTCATCCACTTTCACGATTGCAGAAATTGGATTGACATCCAACCTTATGGCATTTGCCCAAACCATGTATGGATATGGTCGAGCTTGTGGCACCTCATCTGCTGCAACATAGCAGTTGGGAACATAGCCATTTTCTGCTGCAATCTTTTTTAGTATGTCTACCATGGGTGTGGTAAAACCTGTGGTGGACCCAATTTTCAGCTTCATCTCCTTCTGAAGGATGTTCACTGTGTCAACAGCTCCTGTAATCATTTCGGAATACTCTTCCAAACAGGCCAATTGCTGAGGGACAAAATTCTCAAACATTCTCTCAACATCGTCTTCATTTGGGTAACGACCAAACTGTTCTTTCCACCGCCTCCTCACAGACTCAATCTGTGTGATCATTCGTATGTGCACTTTCTTATGCCTACCCATAGGCTCTCTGGCTTCTTCCATTGTGATTGGAACACCTTCCTGCTCAAAAACTTTGATGAAGACCACTGCTGGTGAATAGACACCACAATCTAAGACTGTTCCTGCCCAGTCCAAGATTACTGCCTTTATTTTGCCTTGATACACTCTAATATTCCTGTATTCAGTTCGTGGATTGGAGAGAAGTGCACCTAAAGTAAAGAATAAAACTTGTTACCCATGTGCTGTGAATTGGTAATTACTAAACAAGAACATTTTGCTAATACTTTGGTATTAATTATCAAAATATTATGCCACTTCATATTAAAAAGATCTTTTGGTAAACAAGAATACCTTGCACAATTTTCAATTTTTTGGATTATACTAAGTACATTTGTATATCCTGGGATAATCCTTTAACTCCAGGATTATCCCAGGAGGTCCAGAAAGCCTTTTCTTCACGAGTCAGTACCATAAACACCTCATTTTCACTTACACATTTGGTTTCTTTTTAGTTTTAAATCTTTTTAAATTTTATTTTCTAATTCTAAGCTTTTATTTTGTTCAAGTTTAGAATTACATAATTTCTTTCAAAATGAAGAGCATACTATTAATCCATTAAGTCCTCCCCACAACCTTCCTCCGCCAAATAGAATAGACAGGCCCAGACATGATAAATTATTGTAGGGTCATGTCAGGAGTAAAGGATTAAATAAGAGATTTTATGACATCAGCTTGTGAACAAAGTTTCACAAGCTCTCCTAATCACATACTTGTAGTAAACTGTCATATGACAGTTAGGATTCAACTGAAAGTAACCCATTTGATTGGTCATGGGCAACCTCTGGGGAAAACCACATGTGGTTTTACTTTGAAACTGACCTTGACCCTGCCAACAAGTGCTCGGGGTAAAATCACCAGGGGGTTTTCCTCCAGAGGTATTTGAGGCGCAAATCCCCATGGAGACGGAAATCTAATTTGTATGTAACAATCATGTGAGAGTTATATGATGCCACGTGAACACCATGTGCGACGAGATGCAAATAATGGATAAATGATCGCATAAACGTCCCCATCACTGTAACGCTTTGTCCCAAATCCAAAACTCTATCCCACAGAAACGAAGGTTGTTTTGTCAAGGACAAAGATGTAAAATACAAACTGCATAATGGGAAAGTCTAGGGATAGGAATAAAGCTCCAGGATATTTGAAAACTCAAACGTCTGAGTGGGAGTAATTTAAAGTCAGTGACCCCACGTGTAAGGTCATTGTTCATTCATCCATAGTTGATTTGCTTCGGAAACACCAAAATAGTTTCTCAGTATTCTATCAAGCTTTTACACTCCCCACAGAGTTACAGAACAATTGAAAAACAACTGGAGACCACACGAGTAAGCAGAGTGACATAGAGTTGTAAACGAGTGGAGTAAGCAGAATGACATCTAGTTGTAAAATAAAACATTTAGCACCGTGAGCCCTCGTGCCCCGGTGATACGAACTGGTTTTCCCAATAACTATTTCACAAAAGTTTCATAAACGTTTATCAATCCTTTCTACATCTCCTCAATTTAATACACCAGTAGACCACGATCTGAACCTTACTGATCAATGTCGAAGCAACACGAGGATGAACCTTTAACCTGATAGTAATAATTGACAACATTACCTGAAATACTCTCGAAAGCTCTCGCGGTTCTTTGGCGAGATACGGCGTCATTGCTCTGTCCCCGTTGAGTAATCACCATGTGGTTTAAACAGGCCAACTGAGGCCTCAAACTCGAGCGAGAAACCCTTCTCAGAGACGACAGCATGGCTACCTTCACCAAATAGAAGTTAATCACTTGATGTTATACCACAAAGCACCAGCCCACGAAAGTAGCTGACGTTACCGGAAGTAAATTTGTCTCTTATTTCAACCGTCCAGATTTTCGAAGGATATCGTGTCTATTAGTTGTTTATGTGCTGATATCAGGGTGTTTCCTTTACAAAATACGTTGTGAGGTTGAGAAGCCACATTGTTGAGTTAGGTACCCGTTTACAACCGAGTCTGTCGGTCTTAATTCTATATCAAAATCATCTTTAGGGTAACATCTGATCAAGAGTTAATTTCATGATGGAACATTTGGCTTGACCACATGGTAACAGTTACGTGCTACTTACATGTGGCACATTGTGAAAGTCTTACGGTGGGATATCGATTTGTCTCTGCGTGTGGCTAGGGGGAGGGAGTAATGTTCAGGGGCGTGGGTAAAATCATTGATCAATTTTTAGATAGAAACCAATGAAGTTAGGCGGCCTTAAGGGCCTCGGTAAATTTCATTTATGGAGAAAATAATAACTTCCAGATGTTTACACCACCTTTGTGGTTAAATAATTTCACTCCATACCTTGAATAATGAAGGTCCGTCTGGTATCTCTATAAACAACCACATTGGTAGAAAATGTATCCACTTTTTCGATAACTCCAGGGTCCCAAATAAAATGAACTTTCCTAAGTAGAAGTTTCGATGTGGAGGTGTGTATGTGTGAGTGTATATGTGAAAGATGTGATACTATATGAGGGTAAGTGTGGGTGTAGAAGTAGGAAGAGATGTAGAATTAGGAGATGGATGAGTATGGCAGAAGTAGGAGTAGAAGTTAGAGTAGGAGCAGACTTTGGTTCAGGTAAATATGTAGGTATAAGTTAAATTTGGTGTGGATTTGGGAGTAGGAGTAGAAGTAGGAATAAAAAGAGGAGAAAGAGGTGGTGGAGGAGAAAGGTAAGGAGTAGAAGTAGCATATGAGTGGGGGTAGGAGTAAGAATAGTACATGAGGTACGTGTGGGCGTAGAAGTAGGAGTATGAGTGGAGTGAGAGCAGGTGTAGGACTGGAACTAGGTGTGATCAGTAGAAGTAGTGGGAGTAATAGTGGGAGTAGGTGGGGTACTAGATACTTGGGTAGGAGTGAAAGTAAGAGTAGGAGTAGAGAGAGCAGGAAAAGTAAGAGTGGGAGTGAAAGAAAGAGTAAGTGTTTGTGAAGGTGCTGGTATTGGTGTATGGGTATATGTGTGTGTGTGTGTGTGTCTGTGTGTGACAGCGTCTGTGTGCGCATCCGTTAAAATTAAAGAATTTTTTTTTCTAAGAATTCTGTAATGAGTGGTTCTTGTAATTTTTAGTATATATGATTAAACAAGTTTCCTTTCTTAAACCTTCGCATAAACATACGTTGTCTTCCTTGCGTACAAGATTACTTAGCAATGTTAGAGTGTGTTTGCCTCACGAATCCTCGCTCAGTTTTACGGCCACAGTAACATAACCAAGAAACGTTGGAAGACAAGATATCCTTTCATCGTTCTGCCATTCCTTTGTAGTAAATCCGGAAAGCTTAATCCTTGAAACTTTACAAAGACTTGTTAAACATCTTTTCCTCCATTCCATTTTCAGCCATGGTGTTTTTCCGATCATCTTCTCCCTGAGCCCCTGCAAGTTTGTGGCAATGTGCTTGCCTTCCCCCGAAAAACTTTCTCGTAGATACCCCGAACATCTCCTAAAAATGTCTTTCTCCCTGGAAATACTTAACAAAGTTTCATTGTGTATCATCTTTAAAATGTTATTCAGAAACCTTGTTTCATTGTCAGCTTTCTCCGCTCCGAGATGTCTCCCTTTGACGAGTAAAATGGTGTGGCATTAGCTAGAGTAAAATCAAAATGTCGGACACGAACCGAAAAGAGTTGGAGGGATTTACACCAGTTTCACAACCCCCGGTTGCTTCAGTGAAAATTGAGCTGTTTTGGTGAAGGAATGCACGTGATCCTTTGACCTTGTCATATTATCTTCATCGACTTGGCAAACGTAAACGTTTCCTCATGTTAAACGTTTCCCCATTCAAGAGCTTGACGGAGCCATCTGTTGAATTAGTCAGGGCATCTTGACCTTGTCCTTGCCAAGAGAAATCTCCTCAATGTGTTACACAAAAAAATCTTCCGATAAAAGGTGTGTGCGTTTGTGAACTACAATGATCAAGTAAGACCTACGTACATAAATTTTCAAAGGAGAGGTTTAGGGAAACTTTCAAGAGAGACAGACTAGTAAAGAAAGATTTTTCATACCTTCCAGGCGCAACACCAGTGACCTTGACTGCTCCTAAACTCTCAAAGCACCCCGCAAGGAGGACGACAACCTTCAACCCTCGATGAGGGGGTAAGCGAATTGTCACGGAAAATATGCTAAGTTTCTGGCTAAATACAGATTTTAAATTTAAAATGCTTTTTCATTTTAGAAACTGCGAACTATTGGTGTTACACTTCCTAAACTAGGGGGACAACAAATGAGGGTAAAAATTTTCTCTAGAGGCATCAATTTTTCTTAGGAAGGTTAAAGAATTTCCTTCCCTGAAGTGCCTGAACAAATCTCATCTTCTTAAAGAATCTTCCCCGAACAAGAAATGATGCTGACATGGTTTATGAACCCAAACATTGAATTGACGTGGGGCAGTATAATAATAACAAACTTTTAATGGAATATAATTAGTATTTTAAAGATAACGAGTATATTTAACCCGTATATCGCCATACAATCGCAGTATTCCTTTCCAAGCAGTTCTTATCATAGCTGGGCTATAATAATGTTGTATAACAACTCAGTATATACTTCTTACTTACATTTTCAAAAATATTTTGCTTTATTAACAATATTCACCGTAGTTACGTGATTCTTTTGATATATTCCCTACTGAGGTTCCATCGTCCGCCAGGGATGTACTCTTAGTACGTGTTCTTTGGTATTTACGAATCTACATCTTCTACATTCAAGACTTTTATCTGGTACACACTCTTTATTGTTGAGTTAACCTTTTAGGTCCTTGTGGAAGCTTTTTGAAAGCATGTATATCATGTCAAAGAATGTTCTTCACTCGAAATGTCTTCAGCAAACATGCATTCAGTTCTTCGTATTTATCTTAATGTGTGACCACAGAATAAATGATCAATCAGAAGTCCAACTCAGTGTCAATAATTCTGATGATTGTGTCCTCGTGTTTTCGACCTCGGCCATCTTCGAATTCGTGATGGTGTCGTCAAATCTAGTTGAACTTGTACTTTAAATGTTATTCAGCCTTTTTTAGGGAAAAAAAGACCCCCAAAAAACCCCAAACCATCGGAGTTTGGACAATGATTTGAACAGCTTGGTGAGAGGTCAAGTCTCTCTGGGCTAAAACTCGTTTGGTGGAGATGCTTACTGGGAACATGATAGCCGAGAAAAATTGAGGACAAAAAAACCCCACGAAGTTGGACGTCTGGTTGATTAAATATTCTGAGTGTACTCTGATCCTGAAAACAACCAGGCAACCATATTGTACTCAATGCAAGGTACTGAACCTCCCACATTTCCAGCTCATCTAACTAACACTTTTGACAGCTTCAACCTTTAACGGACAGATTACTTCAACCTGCAATCGTGCATACATTCAATGAATATGTTCGATCGCTAATTGACTTCTTGGTGACCAGGTTTGTCTGGCCAATGATATAAGAATGGAAATGCTGCGTGGGTAGTATAAAACAGCACAAAAAGTTAAAAGGTTGGTAGACTGCCGAATTTATGATAAAGAATTCTAACGTTTCGATTTGTGGCCTTTCGCCAGTGAGCGAGTTGACTCTCTGACGAACGGCCACAGCTCCAAACGTTAGAATTCTTTATCATAAATTCGGCACTCTCCCAACCTTTTAACTTTTTGTGTTGTCTGGCCAATGCCTGACGATTTTCTTCGCCAAAGCGAGACCTCTGTACTGGAAAAGCTTATTTAAAGGTTAAGGGTTGGATGTCTTGTACCTGCATGTAACTACTATAAGATGGTATCGCTATCACAAAAAGACACCCTATTTTTCGTTGTGGAATTCTTGCTTGATCTTACTTTATTCTGGGCTCCTTTCAGTTTAGTAACACCGTCATCTTGTTCACCGACTTTTACTACTTCTTCGTTCATATTTCCATCGACAAACACATCATCGTTCTTCGAATCCTCTTCTTCATTTTCTTCAACAATTTCGGCACGTTCGGAACGTGTCGTTGTTACTGAGCCACAAGAAGGCCTGTGGACCGAGGCATACGAACTCCTGGTCCCGCTAGTCGTTAGGGTTCCCGCCCACTGACTATTTGTCGAAACGCGCCTTGAGTCGAGGTACCACGTGTGGTAACTTGTGGTACGGGGGTTCTCCTTGTGCAAGCACCAGGCGTAGAAGCGTCGGAATACGACCCGATAGCTCGGATTGAAGAACGAGTAGAGGATGGGATTTAAGGCGCTGTTCAAGTAATGCAACCATTTAGTGACGGCTGGTATGACTGGCTTTGATTTTAGATACGGAAGGCAACTTTCGCAATAATGAAACAATAATGAGGTAACGAAAAATGGCATCCAGCAAATGACGAATGCTACCATGACGACGCTCAAGTTTTTCGCTGTCTTGTATTCATTCACCATACATCCGAAGAACTGTCTGTTCCCCTCGGGGTTTGACATCCGTCGCTTCCGGAAGGCGCGAACAACGAACACGATTTTCGTGAAGCAGACGATCATGGTAGTCAGCGGTAAGAAGAAGCCAAGTATGGCGATGACCAAGAACTTCCAGTTCGTCTCAAAAAGGTACATGGAGGCGGTGGCAATAGAGTATCCCCAGACCCCAACGATGATTTTGTGCGCCAGGGAAGGTGTGACAGTGGTGTGATGCTTAAACGGACTGCTTACGGAGTACAAGCGATCGACGCTGACCACAGCGAGGTTTGCGATCGAAGATGCTTCGCAAACAATGTCAAGGAAAGTCCAAAAGGTGTCCAGAGTTTCATGCTTCCAGGACTTCGGTAGGCTGGCCCAGCGGTCGATCTCCCACAGGAGCCAGAAAGGCATGGTGACTAACGCCACTATGAGATCACTGATAGCCAGGTTGATTAGGAAGTGGTTGGTGACTTGTTTACGAACGCGCTCAAACAGGCGGAAGATCACAATGATGAGAACATTACCAGCGATTGCCAGGAGCATGACAGTTGAGAGGGCCACCGCTGACGTAATGATCCCGGCACTCGAATAGTGTGGAAAGGGCTTAGACCCAACTGATTGGTTCATTGAAGATGTCGTGGAAATTGACATTGCTAATCTATACCGAAAAGGGAAAAAGAAGACAGTTTATCAACTTTGCAGGACTGCTGTGTAGTAATCTGGTTGGGACCTTAAGAGGAAAAGTCGACTGTAAGAAAGCAGGATGTGGAAGAAATTATGAACGGATGAATGAATGGATGGATGGACTGACAGGCAAATGGACGGATGGATGGATGGATAGATAGATGGAGAAGTGGATGGATGGATGGATGAGTCGATGGATGGATGGACGGACTAGATGTTAGTGGATAAAAAAATTTCGAATGTTTAACTGTACTTCTTGAGCTTCATTGATACAAAATGATGTGATTCAACTGTCGTTGTCTGCCAAATATCCCAATGTCAAGACTTTCGCTTGTCAATCGCTTTTCATTCCTAGTGTACGAGCATTTACCTCCAAAATTGATGAATTGGAGTAGCCGCTAGATTAGAATCGCTAAACTGAGAAGTGAACTATTGTTATCTACGTAAAGAATTTGGAATCCTAATATGAACCTTAAACGATCTTCTCAAGGCTTGCGTGTCCATAGACGTCTTCGCAGGGAAAAAAAGAAAGTTCATGGGCAACTGGATGGTCACGTGTTCAAAGGATTTAGTCACGTGACGTTAGTCAAACACATGCGTCGCTTTCTCTGCACTAAACATTTCGTAAATATCGCGGCACACCTCAAGTACATAATGGATTTTGTGTTTTAGTTTCCAAGTCTGTCTATGCTACTTTCTTCTACTATCATAAGCGTAGCGACTATGTCTAACATTGCAAACATCCTATGCATTTGTACCTCCGTTTGAAAACTCGTAATGGCAGAAAAATTGAACTTCTCAATCACCTCAATAATTAACGGATGAACGGAGATTTGTTGAACCTTAACCTCAAGAAGAACCCATAGTTTTGTCCTAGAAAGCTGGAATCTTCAACAATATTTCGGAATGTTTTTAAAACTTCTTTCTTGAGGTTATCGTTAATCGCAGTGATGCTTCTTGTTAGACGTTATTTTGCCAGGAATTGCTCGCTGAGGTGGATTGGTAAGATACGGTTTTTGATATGTGACGTGTCTTGGCTATTAAAAGGGAAAAGCGTACAGAAAATGAATAAAACAGTCAAAAATACTTGCTCTGAGGCTTCTTAAACTTGTTGCACTGCAAAGCAGTTTAGTCTGAAACCCTACATATATTCATCTTTTTCAGTTGGCTTGCAAAGTAACCGTACACAAATTTGGCATTTATTGACGTGAACGACATGCAGAGTTGTCGGAAATGAAGCTTTTACGAAACCGTTCCAAGTTTCACTCCAGGTCAGGTCGAAATTTTATTTTTTGGCATTCCTTATTATTTGACTTGGCTTTCTCACTCTTTGATAAGCAGATTTTTCGAAGAGGCTAATTGACCAATAGATAGGAAATCCAAAGAGGGATGCAACGATGTGATGTCGTGATCCGAAAAGTTGGGGAAGTGTAACAATTGACTACTCCTGATACAAGGGAAGCACTTTCTCCTCAAGACCTACAGTAGTGAGCTGAACAAAAATCGAAGGCGGTTTTGCAACTCGAAGTTAGGTGTAGTGACCGATACACAACGACGACTAGCCTGCAGTGGCGTAATTTGGAATTTTTAGTGCGGGTGCAAGACTTAAGATTTTCCGACAAATGGGCGTGGTCATGTGGGCGTGGCCACGTAAAAATGCTATATTTAATAACTAACCTACATTACAATAAATCATATCTACTCATTCTTACATACACTAATACACAAATTCATCTTAATTTGTCCTATATTACGTCTCCGAATTAAGATCATGATTAAGAATTAAGATCATGACAGGAATTTCGCGATATAATTATCTCAACAGCTAACACCCAAATTTCCGACAGAGGACTACAATTTTCCGACAGATGACCATACTGGTGTCGTGTGGGGGGGGGCGACCGCCCCCCTGCCCCCCCTATAGTTACGCCACTGCTAGCCTGAGAATGCAACATTCCTCCTTCGGGGAGAAAGGTGTTTTCATTTAAAAGGCGAGAAAGTTAATGACCAGATGACAACTTTACTTCTCATAATACGTGGATTTTCTTCAAACTCTCGGAAAATCAATTTCTGAGCCCCAGACGGGGATCAAACCTGCAACCTTCTAATGACAGGTGAAAACGTTGCAGCTTCGATTCCCGTCGGGGGCTCAGAAATCGATTTTCTGAGAGTTCAAGCTTGGCGAACGTCGACATACCGTTCTTAATATCACCAAATGCGCTTTATGTATAACGTTCATCTCAATGAACTTATGTGCAAGTGTAAGTTTTATATTACATTACGGCAATTGCCAGCCAACAGCCATCATGACATACTTCATGTTTCTTTCAGTTAAAACAATGGAAATATATGCAGAGAAGCGCATGACACGCCCTAAGACCGCGAGGGATGAACAGTTAAGGTACGAAGGAAAGACAAGTTCAAAAGCGATTCGTCATGTTGCCGATGACGCGCAGTAACACGTATAATTAAGAGAATCTGTTCATTGACTCATAATAGCACATTCCAGCATTGGTAAACACATCTCGCTTAGTCCAACTGAAGTTCATTTTAACGAAGTGGAATAAAATCAAACTGAAACAAGTCCATGCAAGAATCAAACAAAAAAACGACAAATTCTCCCACATATTGGCGCTAATTTTGTTTCACAATACATTCTGAGGACTAAGTCGGAGATTAAAGGCAGAATCTCAGCTCCGCAAAAGGTAAATACGTGACAGCATTTCAGCCTTAGTTGAAATTTTTGTAATATAATTTTTAAGGGATTTTTTTCGCGAGCTCTTGCTGAGGTTTCACTTCGAGTAACCAGGCTGAGATTTCAGCCCAGACTGAATTTCTCCTTGCATTCTGTGTATTCCATTTCTCCTACCAGATTTAACTTTTAATTCTAGCCACCTTTGAATTGAATCAACTTTTAAATTCAGCTCTTATTTCACTGTCGAAACCTTTTCATAACATCCCGAAAACCTCGTAGTCTAAGCATATTTCACAGTTAAATAGCTTATAAACAATCGGAACAGTCAATTTCTGTCGAAATTAATATGCTGAATCCACTCCTTTAAACAAACGGTAACAGGTGGCTCGTCCATTTTAATAGCTCAGCAAGTTTTTAGCGGAGAAGAACCGTTACTTTGGTGCGGGGGCGACCGAGCGCAATTTAAAAACAATTAAGTGCCTTGTCCTTTGTACCTTTGTGTAGTTAAAACGTAAAAATACACACCTTCACTCTTCGGCAGCCTAAAATACTTCTCCTTCGTTACTGGAGGTGACTGGGCGATACTCCACGATCTTATCCAATTTTTGCCGTTTTTCTTGTTCTTAAGTCTGAAACGCAGCGGAGTCCGACTGTAAAAGACGCGGTTTCTACTAGTAGGGTAGAATAAGGTGAATGGAAACAAATTAGTTGTCATTGAATATATAGCAGTGATTGTGTACTCGACATAATCCACTTATCAACATACCAAACCGTCAATGGAAAGTTGATCCGAGCGAATGATTAGAGCTGCCATTTTGATGTTTCACATAAGCGAATGAATGTGACGTTTGTTTGTAATTAGAGTGCTTTTTTTAAACATGCAACCCCAAGGATAATCCCTGATAGAGAAGACGTGTATTGATAACACAACGAGCCGTATTTCTCTTACTGAGTCGGAGAAATGGTTTTCTAATCTTGCTTTAGTTTGAAAGGGCTAAAAACCGAAGACATAGGCAATCGTATTTTAAGATAGTTGAGGATGAGAAAAGATTCTTTGAATTTATATGGTATTTGTGCACAGTACTTCCTTCTCTCTGTCTCTCTGTGGCTCTCTCTTTCACTCGCTCAGTCACTCACTCACTCAATCACTCTCTCTCTTCTTCTTCTTCTTCTTCTTCTCTCTTTCTCTCATTCTCTGTCTCTCTCTGTCTCTGTCTCTTCTTCTCTTTGTTTCTCTTAACCTTTCAAGCTCTGTGGAAGAAAAAATCTCATGACCTCTGGAATGCTAATCCCTCGAATGGACTAAATGCATTTCGTTTTTGAACACTAGTCAAATATTATAGAGGTGATCTAAAACGAGCCCTGTACAAAAAAATTTCAAAACGAACTTTCACTTTGTCATGTTAAAAAGATAACAGCATCATGTGGGCTCTCAGGTGCCTCAGTTATGCAATTCAACGACAAAGCTACGTTCCCGTCTTCCAAAGACGACCAAAATTCCAGTTTCATGTTGATGAGAACACCCGAGTTCCGCTTAAACTCCGAAAGCCTGACATGTTTAAACCAACTGGACACCCTGTTCTTTCGTCCCAAGTTTCTGCTTAACAAGGGCTAAATATCGCCGGGTGACTAAACCTGCTTGGAAAAAACACCACGAGGAACGTGTAAAACAATAACCATTTTGATTTCGCAACCATAAGAATAGCGCCTGCCAGTCTACAGTTCACCAAATGACCACTTTTTATTATGTGATACTTGCAGAAACTTCAAGATAAACCCAGCTTGTTTTCCTGTTTACCGCTAGTAAATTGGAATATAAATAAGAATTTTTGACACGATAAGGACGCAGAGGGAAGAGTTCTACTGCCCAGATAACAAACAGATGCTCCTCCTAATCACCCAAGTAATTGACCGAGAATCACTTATCGTAGTTCGTGCATTTTCATCAAAAAAACCCCTCATGTCCTCTAGAATGCTAATCCCTTAAATAAACCAAATGCATTTCGTTTTTCAACACTAGTCAAATATTAAAAGGTGATCTAAAACGAGCCCTGTACTAGAAAATTTCAAAACGAACTTTCACTTTTAAAACTTGTGTGAGACCATGTCGCCCCTGGTCGTATTGAAAACAGAGATCTTAAATTTAAATGGAAATCGTAGACAGTGGAAGACAATTTATCGGACAAAAATTGCAATCCTTTAGTGCTTGTCATGTTAAAAAGATAACAGCCTCATGTGGGCTCTCAGATGCCTCAGTTATGCAATTCAACGACAAAGCTACGTTCCCGTCTTCCAAAGACGACCAAAATTCCAGTTTCATGTTGATGAGGACACCCAAGTTCTGCTTAAACTCCGAAAGCCTGACATGTTTAAACTAACTTTAGAATAGAATGCATAATTTTGTGAAAAGTCAAAAGCTCTGTCAGTCTTTGTGTAAGGGGACTGCTGTAATTGGTTATGCTGTAGTGGTTCCCCAGCCTGTAGGCGAAGCATAATAGAATAGAATAAACTGGGCACCCTGTTCTTTCATCCCAAGTTTCTGCTTAGCAAGGGCTAAATATTGCCGGGTGACTAAACCTGCCTGGAAAATATACCAAAAGAAACTTGTAAAACAATAACCATTTTGATTTCACGACCGTAAAAATAGCGCCTGCCTGTCTACAGTTCACCAAATGACCGCTTTCTATTATGTAATACTTGTTTACCGCTAGTAAATTGGAATATAAATAAGAATTTTTGACATGATAAGGACGCAGAGGGGAGAGTTCTGCTGCGCTGATAAGAAACAGATGCTCCTTCTCATCGCGCAAGTAATTGACCCGAGAATCACTTATCGTAGTTTGTGCATTTTCATCCTAGAAACCAGTTCAGCTGCATGCGAACACAATAGCAAATGCGTTCGACACTTCCAAAAAGTAACCTGCTCTGATTAATCAACTCAAAGATAGAGTATTTTCTGAATTGGAAAATTATTAAGGGATAGAGTTGCTCACATCTGTTGAATGACCTGTTCCTGGACCTTTCCTTTTGATCCCCTCCGAATGTGACTTTAAAACATGATTCAGGTGACAAGCGTCTATCACCAAATGTGCATCTGCCGCCCATGTTTGGTGTATATGTTTTCAATTTTAAATTCAGAAGTTGTGTAATGGTTACCAAGAAGACTTGCTTATGTCACCGTCTACCTCTCTTTTTTTTACCCCCACTCTCTGTCTCTCTCCCTGTCCCCCCCTTGCTCTGTCTCTCTGTTTGTCTCTCTCTCATATACAGTGGTGGAAAATTGTGAAATAGTTTACCTGGATATACAAAGTTATCTAAACGTTTAAAGTCCTTCAAGAGAGCTGTATCCACGTCCAGTTTCCCACTGTATTTGAGTTCTAACAAAATTAGTTAAAATTTGCAATTCTAACAAAATTAATGCTTGGTTATAATTGTCGGAATCTGTTAGGTTTAACGGAATAAATTTTGTTAGAGCCAATAAGCTTAAAGCGGAAGTGTATATGTAGGTAATGTGATTAGTAATATAATTAGGCAATGTGAGTTGTGCAGGTGCTCTGTGGGTTGTGATACTGTGACGATTGTCTTTCCTTGTGATCGAGAATAAATAATATAAACTATTGATTATTGTGAAAGTGTGGGTTTCTTCTTGCGTTCCCCACAATAATTAAGTTACGAAATTTTTAGTTTGTGCCAAAGACCATCGAATGGAAGTAGTAATGGGATATACAGCTTCATACAGCCTAAATTATACCCTGACTTACAACTAAGTCAAGTATATGTATTTTATCTCAGTATTAACGGTCTCACAGAACCAAACTTCGCTATATGGAAATGGTAGAAACGGCCACTTTTTGGGATGGGATGTACAATTCAATGATTTGTGCCATTTATTCCTTGCTTCTCCTCCAAAATGCCGCTGTTCATCAGTTTTAGCAATAAAGGCTGTGCAGTTCTAAATGTTTCTTTCAAAAAGCCCTGTCGTAGTCTGCTGAAGGTCTTATACTATACTGAATCTCTTCAATTATTTATTTGTGAAAACATTGTCGGCTTCCATGAATAGCGATTTGTACTGAACTGATGATTAATTCGGAGATTACATAAACGTATCTATTTATCTATCTACTCCTCTCTCTTTCTAAATACCTTCTGTAATTAGTGGATTAAGAGCAGTCAAAACACCTGTGCCACTAAAAAACACTAATTGCAACGATAAATCGTTCATATAACCTCTTTTTTGACAATTGTAATCAAAGTTGGGAGAATGCAATGATTCAAGTATTATTACCAACATGATTTTTGAAACAAGACCACAAGATATTCTGAAAGGTGTAAACATGAAATGACAGTGATTTTAATGTTTTGAATCTCTTCAAAGTATATCTGATCGAAACACGGACGAATGTATTACACCTAAATAAGTCCACAAAGCCCAGTGTATATAATCAGAAGATGGGGAACAATGAAATTTTTAACAATAATATTTCCGAGCGCTAAAGCAAGAGATCGAAAAAACAGATTCTTAATTTCAGACTTTGCGCGATGGTTGTCAACTCAATTCCTCAAACTGTTTCTGAGCCCAAACTCCTGTAACTTTCTGATGACCAGTAAGACACTCTAACCATTGAATTACCAAGACTGAGATGGTGAGCGAAGGTTACATGCATATGTGTACAACTTGTAACCTTCTGATGGCTAGTTAGACACTCTAACATTGAGCTACCGAGATGGAAATTGAGAGCGAATAGCACACCAAAGCCCACATATCCGTAACATTCGCTCGCCACTTGAGTTTTGGAAGCTCAAAGGTTAGACTGTCGCACCAATCATCCATCTGGGGCTAGGAAACCGTTTCTGAGGCTTTGAACTTCACGAACGTTAACGTATCGTCTGCCATAACTCCAAATTCCTATTCACATAATATCAATGAAAATCATTCATAACAAATGCTTTTTTGTTTGCCGAAGTATTCCGGGATTTTTCAAGCTAGTCCCTTCCGGTATGTTTGTTGTGTATTATCGGAAATTCCTCTGTAGGGTTCGGAAATTGTTACACAATCTTTAATTCGGGGGAACATTAATCTAAATAACCGACAGCTCACTCAACAGCATGGCCAGAAAATAAAAATAATGACAGAGCGTCGCTCCCTGGGATAAAAATAATAACGCCAAACTAAGTTTAGGCGTGCGGCAAATTGCGAAATTAAGGCTTTCGAGATCCATATAAAAACATCCCCGCCTCTAAATTTAGCCCCGTCCATGTATAAATTTACATACATATGGTTCCTGTAAAGGCCCATTCTCGCGATACAATCTTCACATGCGATTCCCCATCTGGTCATGCAATAACATCCTGTAAGAGAGAACATTTCCGGCTTTTAATTCGTACAAGAATTATGCAACACGTTCCGAAGACCTTGTTATATTGAATAATTTGAATCGTAAACATCAAGAAGAGCAATTATATCGGGTAGTTGTACCATGAATAGATCAGTGTTTAGATACCATAGGTAGTCTGAAAGAAGGAAAAGATACTTGACGTGTACTTCACAGCAAAATTGGATAAAGATCAACAGACACCGCAAAGTCATAGACTTAGTAAGAGGGCAAGATATCCGCCCGTTGGTTAGTAATAGGCTGTATCATTCTATATTCTTGTAACGGTTAACAAGCCGCTATACGCCAAATATAGTATATTGTCATATCAGCGTCCAAGTGTCTAAGCACTCATTATAAGCTTATGTTCGGGTAACTAATTAATCCTTTACAGAAATTTGCTATGCCACAAGACTGCTATGCCACTTGTGACCGAGGTACTTAGTATGTTAAACGACGTAGCTCACATATTAAATGAAAAATCTCACCCAGCATTTACACATGCGTTTCAGAAATTTTAATGGCTAAGTGTGACTAATTTTTTTCGTAGGAAATGAAAAACATTCACCTGTCATTTGCTAAGTGAATGAAAAGTTTTTATATATAACTTTTATAATAATTTTATTTATAAATGAAACAGCTTCCACACCATTTAACATAACAATTAAGTATTTAGTATGTTAAATAATTATTTTCACCAAAAAAATGAAAAATACCTGACCATTACGAAAATTTTACATTTCATTTCAGATATGAAAATAGTATTTCATGTGTGAAAGTGTTTCAAAATTCATATGTGAATTTTTCATTATTATCATTATCATCATCATTATCATTATTATTATTATTATTATTATTATTATTGTAAATATGGGCCGTGCTTCGATGCTGTACAAAAAATATACAAATATGAATGAGTGTTTAAAAGTATAATATGTTCTGGATGAAGTTAAAAAGGTTACCTTAAATTAAACGAGGGCAAATATAAGGTTCCTTTGCAATGATTTTAATGATACATCCTTTACATCTTTAATGATGCACATTCGAGATTAAATGATACACAAAGTGTATAACAGTATACACTTAAAATAAGGCATGATTTCGAGAGTGAACTTTTGGACTATCAGTATGTCGTTACACGTGATAATCAGTTGTTTCGTCCGCAAGAAACATGTTTCATTTGGATAGGTTTCACGTATAAAATTTTGATTGATGTCATTTCGTCCGTGAGTAAGGTAAAAAAAATCAAGATAAGCCGTTTGGGCTGTTTTCATAATTCGCAAAGATCCAGAAAGCTTTGGCTTTTCCTTACAAAAACTTCCCATGTCATTTCAAAATCTAAATAGTATTTCATATGTGAAAATGTTTCAATTCCACATGTCAAATGAAAATTTCATGTGAGTGGTTGAAATTTCAAATGTGAGTCTTCCATATCATATGCGAAACATGTGTCTCTAATAGCAACATTTCACATGCGAAACTTTGCATCGAGTCATTTCACATATGAATGAAATACTTCATACGTAAAAATGTCCAAGTACTGTATGTTTTTCAGATGTGAAATCACATGTGCAATTTTCCTAAGGGTTAATTCAACTGGACTTCCTCATTTGATGGGACAGCAGGTCTTATCATAATACACCCGATCTATGTAACTGCAGAGTAACATCTGCATGTTTAAATCTGTCTCAGCATCTGTGTTTTAACACATCTTCAGAGGCATAACTTGACCATTTGGGCTAAGGTTATGATTTCAACCCATATCAATGTTTACTATCAACGTACCAACAAACAAGTTATTTCCGCGGGCTAGCTCCCATTTTACCGTCAGTTTTACCGAAACGTCCATACGCAACATCCTCTATTATTACCGTAAATCCTCTATGATGTCCCCCTCTCTGATATACCCCCTTTTTGGGACAAGAAATTTATTAAGCCCCCCTTTCTGTTAAACTTCCCTCTTCCTCCTCGCCTTTCCACTCACAACCAAAAGAGTAAACAACAGACCGTATTATTGGTGCATTTTTAGTAATGATTTTTACTGTACCAATCCGGGCGCAAACTCACATACAGTACTCCCGTTCTAGTTCCTTATGTAGAATGGATGTCATTTCCCGGTTGTTTGTGAACGCGGTATAGCGGCCTGGAACCACAAGTCCGTTTAGAAACCTAGCTCGCGTTGGTGAGAATTCTAAGCTACAACCTTCACCAGACAACACGTTTGCGCAATAGGAAGACGGTTCTATAGGCTAATACCGGACCATTAACCTACTGGCAATCGGCAAAATTAAATAAGCCCTGAGTTTAGTAACTCCCCCTCAAACGTGCTTGAAATGAATAAGCTCCCAGGGGGGGCTGAATAGGGGATTTCCGGTATATGGCTGAGCTTTTATTATGGTTTGTAGGTACCTAAAATTATGGCTGCTGATTGGTCCCTCAGCGGTCAGAATCAATTAATAATGCGCATCATTTGATCAGTCCATACTAGTTACTAGACCACAACCGAGAAAGTATTTAACCTCGTGTTTTTTCACACAAACTTCGCTGTTTGATTGCTAGATCTCTCCCAAAAAAGGCTTTTCGATGCATGCTTCGCTCTGGATAAGACTAATTATGTTCTTCTCGTTCTCCAAATCGACCTAAAATCTCTGGAACCAGCCGCAGGCTCTTTAACGAGTTCATTACTGAATTGATGATTGAAAATATACAGTAACTAATACAATTTTATAAAACGATAAAATCTCTAAACCGATGGCCCCATAGTGCGTGAAGATTACCCGTCTCCAACAGTTTTCAAACGTCGGCAGTACATTGCGAAATATTGGTAATGTCTAGTTCCAGTCGAACGTACTTAATCAAAAATTGCTTGCGAGTCTGAATGGACCAAATGTTATGTCCGTGTGACCATAGAAATTGTTGATAGAATGGGAGAACTGATCATTGTGTAACGAACGCCTCTGATCATCAGTTTAGAAAGCGTTCACCAAACGTAGTGGTGGAATTATTCTCACCGGACATATCCATTTGCGCTCCTCTGTTAGCTATAGGAGGATGCAGCTGTTGATCAACTTTACAAAAATTTCAAGCCTCAGTGTTTCAGAGAGATATGGATCAGATTGGAAATAAAAAAAAGTCTGGAATAGCGCCAGAGAACCCTCAAAATTTTAAGATTCCCCAGAGAAATTTCTGCCTGCGTGCCTGTATTGAAACTGCCCTTTTCGTCATCAAAAATGTTTGTCACCCTAATCACTGGGTAATGGACTGAGTGTGGGCTTGATATCTTTTCTGTCACTTAGTCGAGAGTTCAGTACTGTAGTGAAATATGAACCGATTTTTTAGGTTCATGCAAACCTTTATAATGTTTATTTTTTAGCTTTTAAAGTCCCAAAGCGCATCCAAAAAGTGAGTCTACGTTAAAATCTGTCTACCTTGTAGTCTATCTGTTGATTCGTCGGTCCGTCGGTCCGTCTTTTCCTCTATCAACCCGCTTTCCCATTTATCTGTCCGTCTGTCAGTCTTCCCCTTTGTTCGTTCGTCCACATGCCGCTCAACCACCACCCTGCTTGTCCTTGTGAGTGTGCGTGCATGTATGTAATTAGTGTATGTCTATGGATGTGTATTCATATGTTTCTAAGTACGTATATATTTGTACGCAAGCGTGGATGTTTGGACTCTGGACTGTTTTGAACAAGTTGACGCGGTGCACTTCTATTTCTGAAAAGATTTGGGTATCGCCAGCTCGCCCTTTGGGAGTCGATGGAAGGATAACCCTGGTACCCAGGAGAACTTTTCTCCAAACATGCAGATCTTCGGTAAGTCAACCCTTACGGCAAAGTCATTTTGTGTTAAACGCTTTTTCCATCTATGTAGACCTTTGTAGATCTAACTAATAGGATTACTGGGTATAAAGGAATAAGAGGTGCGACGTTACTCAGTTTTAACCAATATGTGTTTTACCACGTCTACGCGAATGTTCTAGAAAAGTCAGTGCCCTAGAACTGCACAATATTAACTATAAAGCATAATATCCATAAGCGAAAGATGTGATTGGTTTTATGATTTCAACGTACAAGTACAAGGACGATATTTGAGACACACCTCCTGAATTTATAGCTGCCGGACTTTTGTCCCGTAGAATTAAGACTTCATCAAGCCGTAAAGTGCTGGTTAACCAGACAAACTTTCTCGAGTTATAAATTCACGTAATGTATATGCCTGCCGTGGTTGTTTTTTCACCATGCCAAAAAATCAAGGACTGAGAGCTGTATAGTTATCATTTTTTTTTTCGGCGTTTCCACTTCTATTTTGTCGTCATTGAACCCACGCATCGAGTCACTGGCGCTGAAGTAATTTCCGCTTAACGCGCATTTAAATCGTCGGTAATTCGTAGGAAAATAAACATTCATGGAGAATGAGATGGGTCATTAAGAACTGACTACGGCAAGTCATTATGCTACTCACCGAAACCTTACTTGATGTACGCTTAGTGAAGATTACTTCCTGGGAACATCTGCGTTTGAGGAAATCATTCGTCCCGCAGGAAACCTGGCGTGAAGATTGAGTTCCTGATGGTTGTGGCGGCGAAGACGTTACAATCCAGCTAGCAAGGGAGCTCTTGTTCACACAACGCGAATAGAATGTTAATGAAAGATAGTCACTTATGTAACAATGGTTTGAATCAGATAATTCGTTTCATCAAGTATCAGTTTCGATAATTGATCAACAGGTACCAGATACTACGTACCGCCTGATTTCGGGTTTCCAATGAAGTAACCTGTGAGGTCTGTTCCTGAAGTCTTTTTAGCTGTTATTAGGAACTAATCCGTTTGCTTCAGACTTTATCTTTAATATCTTTCGATTTGTTCCAAGATTCCAAACCTGACCCTGACATTCTTTGTTTTTCAATCAATAATGGAAAGTATCCAAACAAGGACTTTTCGAATTTTAGGAACCCATTTGCTCAACCACCAATTGGATTAATTGAACCAGGCTTTTTCGGAAAGGTAATGCTATCCATCATGTACGGAGCAGTTTTTAATCGTAAAGCTTACTTCCAGAAAGGATAGGAAATAACTTAGATCGTCTTGCCAACCACTAAAATTATTTCAAGGGACTTAGGAATGCGGAATAGCTACTTCATTCTTTCAGAATAATAATAATAATTCGCATTTTTTTCATAATGTTTTGTTTAGTAATGAAAGGATCTGTAACACTAACTCGTAAATGCCATTTTTCATTTATGTCAGCACCTCAAACAAGTTGAAATTGATGAGTCACAGCTACGTCAGCGTTAACAAATTCTTACCATAGAGATCATACATAAAACTATAGGGGGCATTGGCTCCAAAAATGTGGTAATAAATTGAAAATGTCCATTACAGTCAGTCGGAATGCGAACCTTTTAGTTCGAGTCCTATGCTCCCCCAGAACTCCCATGGTCTGTTCCCCACCCCGCCCAGCTCATAGCCACCCGGTTGGTAACCCGTGGGTTCATTGAAACGAAGGGCCAATACCCACTTGTAGCTTTATTTATGATTTCTTTGATTATTATTACGTAACTACGCGCAAGCTATAACGTCATGGATTAACTAGTATGAGGCAAAAGCATAATTTTGATTTACTGTCCACAAACCTTGCGTTGTAAATTTTTAGGCGCCCATGTGCGGCACGGTTCTTGACAAAATTAACAAAAACAATGAGCGACCTAGATGTATATATTTTTTATTTGGAGCGAAGTTAGCGTAAAGCAAACACATTACACTTAACAACATGTCATATGAGGTAGTGAATTTATGCTTCAAACGGCAATTCTTTGCCTTTGGGAATCTACCAATTATCGTTATCATTATCTTATTATTATTATCATTATCTTATTATTATTATCATTATCATGATTATTATCATTATTATGATAATTATCATTACCCGGTTAATTATCATAATTATTATCATGATAATTACAATTATCATTATCACGATATTTATCATTATCACGATATTTATCATTATCACGATATTTATCATTGTCATTATGTTCATGGTCATTGCCAATATCATCATCATTGAGGTTATTATGATCATTATTATTGTCATAAACGTTATCATTATCATGATCATAATTATTATCAATATCAATAACATTACCATTATTATTTTCATAACGTTATCGTTATCATTATCACTTATCATCATTATTATTACTACGATTATGAAACTATATATGATTATAAATAAATTCTAAACTTTGTTTCCACTTAATGCTTTGTCGCAAGAATACTTTCAGTTAAAATTTTTAATTTAATTTTTTTCATTGATCAACTGTCATTTTGTGGGTGCTTTTGCCAGGTGCTCGCGGGTTTAACAGCTTGCCTGATCGAAGCGGCCTTTATTACCGGGAAGGATGGTAGGCGAAAAAGTATTTTCCGCATTTTTAATCGCATCCAATATTGACTTTGCGGAAATAGCCCCTTATGTATTTTAAACAATGATCGAAGAGTCGAAGACCACTCATCTTCACATCTGTATTTAATAAGAATGTTTGTCTGATGAACTGTGAACGTGGTTATACCAAGCACAACTGACCACAGCTGGAGGAGACATTTTGGAAAAGCGAGGAAAAATTGTCGCTAAAAACGGTCAACATGGCGGAAGGGGTTCTGGTGGATTTAAATGACTATAACTGTGTCCAAGAGCCATTTAATCCCAACATTATTGACGCTGTGTCGCTTATAGAGGAAGAGTACAATGTGGACGGTACTATCGATCATTTGGTGGACGGAAAAAGAGAAAATAATACTTGTCACTCAAATAATTCTGGGATTAACAGCATCGATATGTCTCGAAAAAGGAGTTCCTTGAAACGCCGTCCGCCAGTGAATACTCGACCGAATTTGTTTGAATTGAAGTCAAAAGCAGAAACAACGGATTTATTGACTTCCTCTGAACCCTTAAATGAAATGGGCTGCCTAAATACTGAGCTTCAAGCTGGGGAACTGACAGACGAATCATTAAAGTCAAGAAACTGTGACAGTTCCAATGACGTTTCTGTAATAAGAAGAGATCATAGAACTTCGAGGGTTTCTCGAAATTCAGCCGGGGCTAGTGGAGGTGTGTTTGTGAATACGTATAAGCAAGGCATTGATGGATTTACGGAAGAGATTGTGTCAGGTACAGCTAATTTGTTTGCTCATTTTTGTCGTACTATAATTTTATTTAAACATGCTCAATGTGTGATGCAAACGTTGAAATACTTAGCAAACATGAGTGAAAATGGACAGATTAAGTTGAGAATTTCTTCCAGACGTATTCCATAGCGTAAATATTGAGCTATTCTGCTTTTTAAACGTCGTTCGGCCAGCCTTATTCACCAAAACTTAACCTAGGTAAATGATGTTGAAGGAAATCGTAATTTGTTTAAAGATGGAGTCTATAGGACCTTGTGCTTCTCTTATTACGTGATATTGAATCAGTTTGACTGCACCTTTTCAACGTTATAACATAATCTATGTACTCATTGGTGTAAAGTGTAGTAATTGCATGAAACAGTCAGATGTGACTGCAGAAGCAGACTTAGGCAGACAGGTATGTCATACTGACAACATTTGATATATTTTGGCAGGGTAAGATTCATATGTGATGGCAGGGGTACCACATCATCCTACAACTTTGAAAACCATTGTTTTTAGTGCTTTAATCCCTTAGTTTTAGCATTTGAGATGGAATTAAAGTCACTGAAGTCTAAATTATTACTTGAATCAACTTGATGTGGCAAAAACATTATATGAATCAACTCGTCTTGTGACTTGTATACATAGGAATACGACACAATTCAAAATACAGCATCAAATGGCACAGTCAAAACATTGCTAATTAATGCATAAAAACTGTCAGTAATTGTGATAAAATTATTTATTGTAATAGTTGCTGAACCATGCATTGCTGCACCAAGAGAACATTTGACCTTGATGGAATTCAATGCTGTGACCTTTTATTTTCTACTACAGTTGTCTGCTAACAGAATTAGAAGGTCCATTTGGAGAGTATTTAATTATATGGCTGATGCCAGGATGTTCTTGTTATGATTATAATAACTGTCAGTTTCTAAGCAAAATAGATTTGGATCAACGATGAGTCGTACTGCCTCCAGATGCAATTCCTGTGTTCAGGGGATCTGTTTTTATAATTTATTTTATAATTAACATAGAGAGTTTCTTTGTCCTTGTGTTAAGAGCCAGTATTCCAAAACAAAAATGTGAAAGAAATCTCATATTCATCAGAAGAGCCTGATGTGGAAGAGGATTTCCGAGATATTGACTGTCATCGCATTTTGTCTATTGGGGGTAAGTTTTTTTTAATAAAACATATGTCTTTCACATCATCAAATAATAAAGCACCATCTGTTAATTTATCTCAGCAGATTTATCCTATAAAAAAAAGTCTGCTGGTTGTGAAACTATTTAGACCATTTACAACTGCATTTAAACCATTATTTCAACTTTGTTATGATCTTTATTAGATTTGAGTAACTCTGGTATTTTTCTGCTTGTTCTTGTTTCCTAAGGAGATGACCGAAGTGGGCGAAGGGCAATTGTATTTTCTGCTTGCAGACTCCCACCCAAGACTGAAATTGATCACCAAAAACTGTTCCGGTACAAAATAAACACTCCAACACATTATTTCTTTTCCATTTTGTTTCTAGCATTCTTTCTCACTTTTAATTTGTATCTTTCTACTGTACTTTTCTTTTATGTGCATCATACTTTCCTCTTTTCCCTCTTTTTTTTTTTCCTTCCTTATCTTTCCTCTTTTGTTCCTTCCCACTCCTTTCTTTCCTTCTTATTTTCCATTCCCTTCTTCATTTGCCTTTCCCCTCTCCCTCTCTCACTCCCCTTATTTCACTTTCTGTTTTCTCCTCCCTCTTCCTGCTTTCCTTCCTGCTTTCCTTCCTGCTTTCCTTCCTTTGTTTCTTCCATCCTGTCTTCATTTGTTCATTTGTTCAATCCCTCATTCCTCCCTGCTTCCTTTCTTTCCTTCCTTTTTTTCTTACACTATTCCTTTGTCCCTTCATTGGTTCATTTATTTGTTTGTTTTTCCTTTCCTTTCTTCCTTCACTTGTGTCTTCTATCCATTAATTTCATTTTTTTGTTCCTTTCTTCTTTCATCCCTTTTTTCCTTCCTTCTTTCTTACATTCCTTCCTAACTTTCATTTGTCCCTTCCCTCCATAAACGTATCTCCCTCTTATTCTTCCTTTTGTCTTCTCTTGTCTTTCAAAACTAATCAATCAACTCGTTGTGCCCTTTCTTTGTTCTAGTTACATGAAGTACACTTTAGACCAGTATGTGGAAAATGACTATTCAGTTGTTTACTTTCACCATGGCCTGAATAGTAGGAATAAACCTTCAATATCCTGGCTGGTCCAAGTTTACCATGAATTGGATCGAAAGTAAGTCAACATCATAATTTTTCTACTTGTGAGCACTCTTTTGATGAAAATAATAGTGTGTTAATTTGATTTGAGTCCTTGCAAAAGTCAATATGAGTCAATGTTGAGCTGAGGCAGTAGATCAAGTCATTACAACACTACACTTGAGTGGAAAGTAAGTGTAACCAGTGTTCTTTGCAGACACAACCTTAGAGAGAGAGGCTGATTAACATTAATAAAAATCTTCTGTGAAAACTAATGACCCTTCACTCTGAATTAATACTTAATGAGATTTACAGGTCAGTGTTTTTCATTGGTACATGTGCATCCCGTTGCTATAGCAGTTTCATATTGTATATGTTGAATATGAGAAAACTTATGTGGGACAAGAACTCAAAGCAGATTTTTGCAATTTGAAAAAGCAAAAAGATTTTTTCAAGGCCCACTTTCTGGGTGAATTTACCAACAGTTCTTCATTTCTTTCATTTGGAAATATAAGAAAACACTTTCTATTTATTTACTGGACTGAAATGTTCAGATCAGCATGAACCCAGTGCAATACAGCATGACACATAACAATGACATTAGAACAAATATTAAACTTATTAGGACTGACATCTTTCAGCTACACCAGATATTCATAGTCCAGAATCCTGAAGTAAATTCCCATTTATGCAAGCTGATTGTTGTAATATGGGAGGTTGATAAAGATTCATACATTTTGGAGTTAACAGTCTATTCACTGGATATTTAATTTAAGTGCTCAATTGTTCACACCTTACAGTATCTTATTCTATTTTGCTTTAATGTCAGATACAAGAAGAACTTAAAAGAGCTGTTTGTGGTCCACCCTACAAATTTCATCAAAGTGATTTGGAATGTTTTAAAACCATTCATAAGGTTAGCCTTTTGATCAGCAACTGTTTGCTATGCTAACCAAGTTAAATTAAACACAAGTTAGCACCAAGGTTAAGCATGTACTGTAACACTACTACAAGCAATGACCCATTAAAGACAAGTCGAGAAAACCTCCACTTGACTGTCAAAGAAGCAGTGAATTAAGGCAGGATCCCTGATAATTTTTGAAAGGCTTTTCTGATATTCCTTACCATATGCACAGTATGGAGACATCTTGAATGATTGATGAGTCTAGGCTCAGAAATCATTTTTCTCAGAATAGAGCTTGATGAATGTTCATCTATCATTCAGGACATCTCCAAACTGACACATTTCCAAAACAGATACCCCACAAGTGCTATGACAGCTGATTGCAAAATAGAAACAATGATGCTCTCTGTACCCATCACTAAAGTATCCATTTTACCTTGCTGCAATGCCTGAGCAATATTTGACCCATCACTGCAACCACTATGTTGCCCTGACTATGACAAGGAGACATGCCCAAAAAGCTGCTCTTGCCAGCTTTTGACAAAGTTAGCTTGTCAAGGAAAAAAATGTCAATTTGTATCGTACACACAAGCAAATTAAACATGTCAAGTAAAGCTTGGTTGTGTATATGGGGCTTAACAGCACTCATTACATGGTTGTTATCATGATGGTTTAATGTTTGAGAAGACGTGAGAGCTTGGATATATTGAGGTAGATGAACGATCTTCAAGCTCGATACTCAGAAAATGATTTCTGAGCCCCAGACAGGGATCGAACCTGCAACCTTCTGATGACTGGTCATCTCACCGGTCATCAGAAGGTTGCGGGTTCGATCCCTGTCTGGGGCTCAGAAATCATTTTCTGAGTATCGAGCTTGAAGATCGTTCATCTACCTCATGATGGTTTAAATTATTACTATTGATTTCCTCCTGTAGTGCAAAATTTGGAAAGAAAGTTATGTACGTGAATAGAATATCAGAATTGAGAGAACACCTGCATGTTGACCAGTTGGATATTCCAGATTCTGTAAAAAAGTAAGGTAACAGTTGTACTTGAAGTGAGAAAAAGGACACTTGTCAATGTTTTGAATTTCATTCAAATATGTTTGTTTAAGTTGTGATGAGTGTATAATCACATTTAAAATTTAATAGTAAGAGAATGAATTGGAGGCATAATTCATTGAGAAGGGTCTATTGCTTTCAATTTCAAAAATCTTCACCAGTTGTTGGATAAGATTTGTCATCATTGGTGTACTTTTCAATGTTATGGATTTCATTCATTGTTATTGTTATCATTTTTGTTGTTGTTGAAATTATTGCTAGTGTTGTTTTTACAATACATGTACTATTATAATTGCTGCTGTTGCCATTGAGTCTTTTGTTTGTGTTGTTTTGTCATTTCTGTTGTTGTTGTTGTTCTTGCCATTGTTTAAGTTACTGTTGTTCTTGTTGATTTTGTCATCTTTGTGGGTGTTGTTATTCTTGTCCTCCTCCCCCTATGGGTTTACTGTTTTGCTGTTATGTCATGGATACCAGCTCCAGTATCCACAAACAACACAATGGAGGCTTTAATGATGGCTGTGTCATTTTTTCTTACGTATTTTGTCTCAACCACTCATTGTTTGCATTGGCAGACATCACATCTATGGTTGTTCTAACCATTTAGGTATGATGATGACATTTCAACCAGATACAAACAAAAATATCCTACAGCAGTGTTCCATACCCCATTGACCATAGAGGTACCAGAGACACAACAGTTTGGAGTTCCGTTAAGCTGGTAATGGTGGCTTTGTTGCAGTGGTTTTTATATTATTATTATTATTATTATTATTATTATTACTATTATCGTTATCATTATTATCGTTATCATTATTATCGTTATCATTATTAGTGTTATTGTTGTTATTGTTATTATTATTGTTATTGTTACTGTTACTTTTATTCTTGTTATTTTTGTTATAATTATCGTTATTGTAATTGTTTTTGTGATTTTTGTTGTTGTTGTTGTTGTTGTTGTTATTATTATTATTATTATTATTATTATTATTATTACGATTATTATTATTATTGTATTAACATTTCTGCAGGGTTAGTTATTGTTTGTATTTGCTTTTTTTTATGACTTTTGTTTCCTTGTTTCCTTGTTTGTTTGGTTGGTTGTTTGTTTGGTTGGTTGGTTTGTTGACATTTACGTTCTTTTTTTGTTTATTTGTTAGTTCGTTTTTTCCTTCCTTCCTTCCTTCCTTCCTTCCTTTCCTTCCTTCCTTCCTTCCTTCCTTCTCTTCTCCCTTCGTCCGTTCATTCGTTCGTTCATTCCTTCCTTCCTTCCTTCATTCTACCATCCAACCACCCACCATCCATCCATTCGTTTCATTCATTCATTCATTCATTCATTCATTTTTCAGGATAAAACAGAACACAGGTGACGATATCCCGCCAGTGGTCCGAACATGTGTCGAATTTCTTCGGAAATCGGGTAAGATCATTTCACAACGACTAATAGCTATTTCATTACTCTAAGCAGTTTAACTGTTTCAAACCATGTTTTACACTTTTGCGTTCGAAATAAACAAGGCTTTTGAACTGTACAGTATTTTCAAAAAATACAAGTTTGAAGCTGACTACTTCACCAATAATGACCTCACAGATTTAAGATTTACGATTTAAGTATCTCCGTAACGAAAAGATGTGGACATCCTTAACTTTCAAAGCGTTCATTGATGCATTTTCTAGAACTTAAAGTGCATATGAAATGAAAATTAAATTTCTTTTTGTTAATTGGGTTGTGAGAATGATAAAAAATGCCCTCGCTCCTATTTCTATACATTATTCCGCTCCTGAAATGTTATTTTACGTGGAAAAATGTGTAGATGAGATGACGTGTGCCATAAAAGTCTTTACACAACATTTGTCTCTGTCGGTTGATCAACTTTATCTTACAAACCACTGGACTAAGTCACTCGAAACTTGACACATCCATAGACGTCATCAAATCACGCACTGGTAACCTAGTAATGTTCCCATAGACAAAAAGATAGTTCCGAGGTCCTCATGTATTTAAAAAGGGTTCCTTTCTTTATTACTCTTCAAAAGACATTCTGTAGGTTTTTTCACAAGTTAGGTATATTTTTTGTTCTATAACTTATATCACGCAAATGCTTGTAAGTTTTACAGAGAGTAGGGGCTTGATAATTTTGGTCAAAGTCATAGTATCCACACTATAGTATTTTTTCTGCCACTTTGTAGCATTGGATGTGGAAGGGATTTTCAGACGTTCTGCTAATATTTCTGTCGTGAAGAGCTATGGAGAAAGGTTCAATAAAGGTAAACTTACATTATGTTAACATAGGAAGCGAAAGAAGACATAAGATCGAAAACGAGGCTTCCCCCTGCGAGGTACTTTTACCAATTGCCTTTGGCTTATCTTTCAGTTGTATTCATGCCAATGCTCTGGTTAATTTTTCATTGTTTCTGGTACGCCACGAATGGAAAACAAGAGGATCAGTTTTAAACTTTTTCTACACGAGTGTTGGTATATATACAGTATGTGATAGATGCAATATGAGCGGCTTAACTGTGTATGATTTACGAGGCTGGCTGAAGATGAGCCATAGTAAATATCCTACAGTTCGAATGCGAATATTGTATCTTCCTTAAAATATGTTCGCTTCTAAATGTCCATATTTACCGACTATTTTGAAGTTTCAGGAAATTTTGATTGAGAAAATGGGAGGAAAAATTTATGTAAATCAGGACGATGATGTATCCGATTTACATCCTGCTAATTACGAGCCAATTTACGTTGTGTTTTATTCGTGAGTTATGAATGAATATTTTAAAGTTATATACTAGGTAAAATATACTATCGAAAGCATTCCCAGTCTTCGATATACGAAATGAGATGCTATAGACGGTTTCACGGCAGCCGTATTGGTGTACGTTAACAGCAGACTTTCAATTAGATTCTTTCCTTTGGTACACGAACAAGATTGCCCTGTCCTTTTCCATTTAAATCTCTTAGGATTGAGAGTAAACCATTATTCACTCTTTAACGAGTGGCCATGAATTGGAGTGTGGGGAATAAATGGGAGGATTTAAAGTGCTCTTCTCTCGTCGTTCCTGACTTACAGTGTCCTATTATCTAGGGGAAGATGTGGAATTTGAGCCGGAGGACGATTCTCATGTAGCGGCAGTTTTATTGAAGAAATTCTTGAGGGAACTGCCCGAACCACTTCTCACCTTTGAGTTGTACGATGACTTTATGAGGATACACGGTGCGTAAATGAACATAATATATCATGCTGTTCCTCACATTACTCACAAGTCTTCTACAGTACGATACAAGACAAGACGATTTATTTGTACTAGCAAACTAACACATTAATTACAATTGATTTAAATCATTACAGTACAAGTAGTTGTGACAGACACAAGAATTAACTATAGTGCTAAACTAGTCAGGTGCCCCAATAACCTGCGGTATTGTATAACTGTACCGTACAGTATCGCTGAGTATTATATAGGGTAAGATTTTAGAAAAGGACAAATAATAAAAGTTTGGAACTGTTTTTGTAAGGGTTTCCTGCACCACAAGTTATGAAAAATTTCAAAGTTTTCTTCGAGGAAGAAAAGGAAGAAAACTTTGAAATTTTTGCCATAATAAATTGGATGATGAAAACACAACTACTCGTGTTGTAGTATCTCATATGCCACACTTAAACATTCCACTTCGTGCAATATACTACACTATGTATTATAATTTTTTGATGCTTTTACTAATCTGTAGAGCTGGTAAATGTAATTTATAAATCGCAATGTAAGCTTTTTCTTCGTCTCTCTTCTTGTAACAATAGCTTTACCTGAAGAACAAAAATGGAATGAAATCCAACGTGTTCTCCACTCAAGTCTACCTAAACAAAATTATATCGTGTTGGAATACCTCATGATATTCTTAGTATCAGTAAGTTTCACCAGCGTGTTGATTTTTGATTTTATTAGCGTGTAAAATTGCATATTGCTGTCGTAAATTTTGATATCTGCGATGGCAGAAAGTCTCGTTAATATATTGATTAACTCTTCCCCTGTGGACCCTCGCTCTGATGAGTAAAATCGTGAGGCGTTAGCCGGGGTAAAGTGGTAGAAGTCCTATCTCGGCGAGAGGGAGTTAATGATTTCCGTCGGGTGTAAAATTACCTTATGTTGCGTTGCCATTTTGACATACCACGGGGAACCCAACTCCGTCAGTCTTTCTTTGTTTTATTGAATGAAGAAGACGTGTTCTAGTTACTGGAAGCCAAACTAGAACTAGTTCGCATTACTTCGTTTGGCTAAAGTTATTTACTTGTTGGTTGGTACTGTGAAGTTTCTGTTTGAAGTATGTTTTTGACACAGTGTTTGTCATTCTGCAGGTCATGGAGCATTCAAGTGTAAATAGAATGAGTGCGTCCAATTTGGCAATCGTATTTGGACCGAATCTCATATGGGCAAAGTCGACAGCTGCTTCACTAAGCGCCATGGGACCCATCAACTCCATCACCAAACAAATCATAGAAAACGTCAAAGACATTTTCAAACATCCCTCATGAAGCCGTTGGAAGCAAGGAATACTTGTTATCTGGAACTAAAGAAGAGTCGATGCTCGGTTTGGGCTTGGAGTACTAGTCACTGTTTCCATGGTTCAATGAATATTTTTAAATACAAAGTTTTTCGATCGAATTTTTCCTAGAATTTTGGAAATTCTAAAATGTTTGAGTATTTTTTCCTCAAATGTAAAGGTTTATTTATTTATGATATGTTGGTTATGCAGAGTCCAACATTTGCACTACAAAGAACTGTCGTAAGTATACCAATCCACAAGAGATATAGGCCTTATGCTATCGGTTAATTAAAAAAAACCAAAAACAAAAAGAATGCATAAACAGTCACATATAGCGTGAACATAATGTGAAAACTAGTTTCGAAAGAAATTCGCTGAATTAAAAGAAATGTTGAATGTTTTAAAATTTCGCGTTTGCAGTTCTCCCATGCATCACTTCATTCTTAAGATGCGAACATGTATTGGATATGTAACTGACGTCACAGGGCATAATGATTTCGTGGAAAATTATAGATGTTTTTGTGATTGTTGAACCGGAATGTGTGTATGTATCGCAGGATATTGATCACGTAAGCTGTCGAGTGATTTAATTGAAAAATCACAAAGACACGAAGCTACGTATTTTTCTTTTAGAAAATATCTTGATACAAGAAAAGTAAATGAGGCGTGGAAGAGCTGCAAAATGTAGATCTTTACTGTTTCAGACATTCTTTTATGCAGGAGGAACTCTTTCATAGTTTTCACTTGACATTTTCCGGTGATAACACTGAATTTGTTGGTAGACAGTAAGTCACAGCAAGAGGGAAATAGCGTTAAAAATGTAGGTTTTCTTGACTCAAGCACTTCTATACTTCTAGGAAGTTGAAGAAACACGACCTTAAGCTAGTCAAATCGCCCATATTCAAAATTTTAACTTATAATCTCAGATGAAAATAGTTCATTTGCAAACAAAACATGTTGGCAACACAAAATCTGAAATTGTTTACTCCGTTTCGTTGTGGCTGTGCAAACGAGCCAAAACGTGTTGATTTTCTGGTGATTTGCCCTTTGCAAGGCAATACAAAACGTGATGGCCGAATATGTAAATAGTAAATAGCACGTGGTGATGCCGAAGATATAATGTAAAATAGAGTATAAAATTCTGGGAGGAAGTGTGCTAAAATAAACTTTAATTGGGCGATATTTCACATTTTAGTTGATTACCAGTTTGTATCATAAGTTGCGTCATTGGAATCCGTAATTTTCCTCCGAAATAAAATTCTAATTTGTTAATTTGTATATTTAGAATTAATTTTATATATTGTAATGGTGATGATTGATTTTGGAGTAATAAATATTCTACTCGCGCCAGACTTCTAAGTTTTCGACCTTCGCCCCAGGCTCAGTTTTGCAACAGTTCTCTGCCCGCCACATTTTGTTTTTGCTTGTAAACATTCTCTAGTAAACATTTGACTGTTTGAAAACATACTGAAGCAATGGGGCGACTACGTCGAAAGCGTATGCACAAAAATATAAAAGATCAGAAGAAGAAATATCGTACTAAGCGGAGGACAAAAGACATCGACCAAATCCACAATGATCTGAAACCCGAGAATTCGTGTAAACTCTTGTCTCAAAATGACCCAGATTTGCCAGGAAGTGGCCAGTTCTACTGTCTACAATGCTCGTAAGTTGCTTGAATTGATTACGTAGGGAAGAAAATGAATTAAGTACCTTGCGAGTAAGTAATCGTGGAAATATAACGTCTATAGAACACTTGGTCGATTTTTATACACAAAGGAAGCACGTGACAGGCAGTCCCTTAACCACGTGTTTTCGATCTGGGGCTTGTTAGCTGTATGTGTGAGTAAATTTGAGATAGGATGAAAAAGATTGCATTGCCATTCCCCAGAGTACATGGAATTAAGTCACATAGTTGCTACCTGAAGAAAACCTTTGGAGAGGAAGTTCCATGATTTATTACCAAAATTGCAAAATTCAACTCAGAAAAAACTGAAATAAAATTGAAATATGGAGCTTCATCTTAGATGAGCTTAAAGTCTTAGACTACCACTAGAATCTTTTGTTTGTTTATAATCAATTAAGTGAGCACACTATTCCCAATTCACCGAATGGCACGATTGCTCAAGTAGTGGCCTGGAAACCTAAAGATGAGGATATTTTACCAGGTCAAAAATCCTACCAATTCAATCTTCCTGATCAGGTAGCAAGCAGTCCACATCAAAAGAGGAGGGACCTTGCAGGCTAAATACTTGTACACCCACAAAGTGTTAGTTTAAGGAAAATAAGTCCTTTTCAAGGAAAATGCATAGATTGTTTACCCAACAACGTCAGTCCATACAGAGAAAATGATGCCCTCTATACTGCCTGCACAGATCTTAGCCTTCAGGCTCAGTCTACACTGTTAAGACACTGGGCAACATTTTCCCCAGAACAAACTTCCAGTTTGGTAAATAACGTAGTATATACAAAGATGTATTGTCAGGACAGTGTGCAGTGATTTTTGTAAATATGTGGGATATATATTAGTTTAATGTCTTTCCTAACTTTTGGCTTTAATAAATCTGACCACCCTGATCATATTTGATATTAATACAACCTGCTGCAAACCTTAGCATCATAGCAAGTTGATTCTCTCTGTGGAGTGTTTAATTTGTATATCAAATATCAAAGGGTAGAATCCCTCCCTACCTTATTCTCTCAGAGTAAATGCCTCCTATAATCAAACATTTGGCACTAGGGGTTGATTACACAAAGCTGAGATATATCTAGCAAGGAAGTGTGAGCAAGTTAACAGTATTGTCAGTGTTGTGAACAACTGAGCTTAAATTTTACCGGTCAAATTGTGAGTTATTCACTCAATAAGGCTTTCAAGATGTAAAATGTAGCCATGGTTGTTTACAGAATATGGTGGATTAGGCTGACACATTATTGAAAAAAAACTGAATACTGATACCAGAAAAAAATACCAATGATACTGATATATTGATATTTCACCACAATTGAAATTTAACGAATATTGAGTCCATTTTTTTAACAAAGCACTTACTAATAAATGTAATAAATAGTTTGTTTAGAACATGTAAAACAAAAAAGGAGACTGCACTTTCACGCACTTGCATTACAGCAACTTATGGGCTGAATATATTTGCACAACTTCAACTGAAAGTATTTAAAAATGGCATGAATTAAAAATGGAACAACACATGGTGTCATGTAGATGGGAATTTTGATTATCTGAAATGTAAGTTGGCACATTCACTCTATTCTTTTCTTTACTCTCAGTGGCATTGTTTGGCAGACCGTCTTTGTCATCAATTTCATCATCTTTGGTCAAATCTTGGTCAAATAGCAAATGTAAACAATCAAAAAAACACTGATAATCAGTTGTAGCATACACGCAATACAGATAATACTGTAGATTTTGGTATGTCGATATTTTGCAAATTAAAAAACTAACCAATATTTTAAAAAATCCAATGTTTATTGGTAAATTGATATGCTGCATCAGCCTGCTGTATATATGGAAATACTGTTTACTTCCTGGGAGTTATTTGCCAGATAAGTTGTCAAAGCTTCCCACAGCTGGTGTCAAGACTTGTTATGAGCTTGTTCTATTTTGCCTGAGTTTAGTCTTGCTGATAACTTCATTTCATGTTGTCATGCAACAGTCCTGATCACAAGTGTAGCATTTGCTCCAGGATTTGAAAATGGCAATCTCCCTGAGATAGAGCAAAGGGTATTTTGGTCAGGTTAAGGGCACTCTCTTTACATCAGAGTCATTTGAATGACCATGTGCATGCAAAATTAAAGTTAAAGATAGTTGACAAGCCATCAGCAGGGCTCAGTGGCATGCTAGGAGTTTACTGGGATTAATTTAAAGTACACGAGTGCACCAGCTTTGTCAAGGATGGGCATAATGAGCTGTTTACTGTGATGTTTACCAGAAGGAAACACTGAAATGCTGTGTGGGCAATGTTGAGTGACATATTTAATGCCAAAACTTTAAGGAAGTGCTGATGTTTCAAGCAAAAGCTTTTTGTTGAAGTAAAGTGTGAATCTTCAATTAGATGAAAGTCTTTTGAAACATCATTATTTCCCCTCATAAATTTTGGCTGATCCCTGACATTTTTCAGCTTCTTACTCATCATAAATGGCTGTCTGACCTGTGTTCAATGTAATCCTGTTCTAATCCAAACCATAACCCTAACCAAGGTGAAACTACATGTGGAAAGCAATGCTGCAGTCTGATAAGCAGCCTGTTGTCTGAAGGAGCATGACATGATGGTGTTACAGACAGCTTCTTGCAATACTAGCAAACTTGTACAAAAACTGTAAGCAGTCATTGCATTTTTCTTAAATTTTGTAGAAGACATTTTATTAATGAAAGCTCTCTCAGTGATCACATGAAATCAAAGAACCACAAGAAACGGTAATGTTATACGTATAATATTTATATATGATTTTAGTATAATTACACAGGTCATTATTGAAAATCCAGCCTGATGTTGACGATTATTATTCAAGACTATCAAATTCACCATTGGAGAATAATTTTTAAATATTGGATATAAGGAAAAAGGAAATTTCAAGACTATTGATCTGTGTTTTAGCATGTGGGTAAAAGCCTTTGATGTAACTTGATGGTAAAGTTATTTTACAAACAATAATCTCATTGAAAACATTAGTTTACCACCAAATTGAATTGGAAATCCCATTACCTAAGGAATAGTTATTTAGTTAAGTTGTTAAAAAAGACAGACAACTTCAGTGCTTTCACGTTTGGTTTGTCCTGCTATTTGTTATAGACTCAAAGAGCTGAAGGAAAAACCATATGATCATGTAGAAGCTCAAGCAGCTGGTGGAATGGGTTCTTATGAAATACAGTCAACTAAACCATTATTACATGAGGCAAATATGGACACCACGGAAGACAAAGTATAGAAAGAGGATACAAAGTAGGTGAAGACATTTGAAATACTTTATTTGAGGTACATGCTTAAAACAGTGGGCAAAGGTTACATATGTGTACAATCTGTAACCTTCAGATGACCAATGAGACACTTTGACCACTAAGCTACATGGACTGAGATGGTGAATGAAGGTTATCTGTGTGTACAACCTATAACCTTTTAATGACCAGTGAGACGTTCTAACCATTGAACTACTGAGACTGAGATGGCAAGCGAAGATTACATATGAGTACAACCTGTAACCTAAAGAACAGTTAGAAACTTTGACCGTCTTTTCTTATTTGATTGTATAATAAACCAAAATCTTGACTCATAAAGTACCAATATTGACTTTTAGTATAACTACACAGGTGATGATCGAAAATCCCGCGTGATGATTGGAAAATTACATCATAACTCTCGATATTCACCTACAGGTGAATATAACAGTGAAAGCTCAAAAGCAAGATAGTGGCTACTTTTGTAAATGTTACCGAGGAGATTTTAAAAGTGCCAGTTCACTACTTTCTGTCAAATAATTACCCGTGTAATTATACTAAAGCAGTTATTCACCTCAGACTCCGTGAATACGGTATTGTTGAGTGATTCTCTCGACTTCGTCTCGGGTTTGTTTAACAATATTCACTAAGCTTGAGGCGAATAATTGTTAAATAGGGCCCATATGAGTACTTTACGTAACTACGTACTCAAGCTCCCATATAGAGTTGTGTAACCCCTGGGTTTATAAGCGGGCTTTTATGGTTAATCAAGACGAACCGTCTTATGAGGCAATCATGCCTTGTAGATCAACTTGGTGGATAGAGAGCTAAATGGAATTGGTTCTAGCGTCCAAGATAGAGATAGATAGATAGATGTTTTTAATTGGTAAAGCTTGCAGCCATAGGCTGAATTATGTTTACATTACAGAATACATTCACTTCTACTATGTTACACCAGTTCTACAATTTACCTGGAACTAACGGAAGTTTAGAAACGATAAGTAAAAATTTACTCTAATGGACAATTTTTAAAAAGGTCGATTCTAATGTTAAGAGTTATTCAATCTAAAATACTAAAATTGGTTAAAATTTTAATGCGTTTGCGATAAAAAAACTGTTTTTAAAACGGTTTGTTCTGAAGTTTACATTAAACTTATGTTTGGTCCTAAGTTCGGTAGCATAGATATGTCGGGGAGGGAGACATTCGTGAAGTTTGTGGTTTTCATCACTCATGATATCCAGGAAAAGATTATTCGTTATCTTTTCTCTTTTGGTACTGAGGTGTTGGAGGCCAGTAATTATCAGCGCATCTGCATATGAGGTCCAAGGATAGATTATTTTCAACGCTCTTTTCTGAATCATTTCCAAGTCATTGGATAAGTAGTTGGACAGACTGTTGTGAAAGACCGGGCATGCATATTCCAAAATTGGTCTAATACATGTGCTGTAAAATACAATTAATTCCTTAGTCCCAACTTTGGCTCGTTTGAGTTGTGACAAAAAGTATAATCGCTTTCTTGCTTTCACGATGGTTTGGTAAATGTGATCGTTCCATTTTAAGTTGTTGGAAACGGTTAATCCGAGGATTTTTGCACACGGAACCACCTCCAAAGGGGTATCGTTCACAATAACTGGATCGAAAGTAGCACTTGGTTCACCAAAGCCAATACGTAATTCTTTACATTTCTGTTCATTCAATTGAAATTTTAATTCAGAGATTTGGGTTAGTAGATCATTAACTGTGGTCTGGATTCTGCTTTCGTTGCATTTGCTGACTAATTCATCAACAGTTGTGTCATCTACGAACTTCCACATGTCACCACAAGAGACTGTTAGTTTATCGATCATTATTAAATATAGCCATGGACCTAATTTTGTACCCTGTGGAACTCCGGCGGGAACTTCAGCCCAATCCGAGTAATCCTCTTGGTTTAGCTTTACTCTTTGTTTTCTGCATGTGAGAAAATCTGTAATCCAGTTGACAACCCAATGCGGTAAATTATATGTTTGGAGTTTGGTAACCAATAAGCCATGATCTATCAGGTCAAAAGTCTTTTTAAAATCAAATAAGATGACTCTGACCGTAGCACCAGTTCCATCGGTAGAACCATTCCAAGAGTGTAACATACTTAAAAGTGCAAACGTCGGGCTAGATTTTGGAATTGTGCCAAATTGATTAGGATCAATTCTTTGGAGTACAGTTGGTTTAATGTATTCTTCTACTATATAATCCTCTGCTATTTTGGAGATGATGGGTGTTAAGGATATTGGTCGTAGATGTTTATTTACCTCTCGAACGGGTTTTTGTTTCGGAATTGGAACGATATCCGCGTGTTTCCATATCGAAGGAAGACGCGCTTCATTATAGGATAGATTCAATATGTCTGAGATAGGTGAGGCTAAGATATCAGCGTTTTCTTTCAATACCCAAGCTGGAATGCCGTCTGGGCCACTAGCTTTGCTTGGATTTAAGCTTACCAGGTGTTTGAAGACCGAGAACTCGGACGTACAAAAGGATTGGTTAGTTAGTTGGGAATTCTCGATAGCGTCTCGGTTCGTAAAACAAGATGGCAATGGGTCGAATACTTTCATTGGCTCGAGGAAGGTTTGATTTATTAGATTGGCAACTTCAAAAAGGATAGCTAGGTCTTTAGATTTTGCCCTGGGTTTCTTGTTTTTGATGAATTTAGAGCTGAAAATTTTAGATGGGAAAAAAAAATTGGTCAGGTTGCTTGATACTGGAGTGTTTAGAAGTATTTATTTAAAAGAAAAAAACCCAGTAAATAAAAAAAACAAAACAAAAACACACACACTAGCCTGATGAATGTCCAGTTTGAACAGCGACGATGCTTTCCGAAGAGAATTCTACATGCATGTTTTTTTTTGTACAAACGTCCATGCGAGTTTGTTTTGCTGAGTTACCTGTCAAATTGTTGGTAACGATGATTTATTAATGGGATCTTGTATTTTGATTTGGCAACAAACTGTAATTTATTGAGAACACATTACAAGACAGCGTACAGTGGGAACAGATAGAATCAAAGGTCTGTTGATTTACTGTGTTTAAAAATGGCTCGGGATCTACCCAGCTATATCGTTCGAAATTTGGTCGAAGCTGCTTTGAAGAGAAACGAACCGAAAGCGAAGAAAAAAAGGGACAGAAAGTCGTTGTGTGCAGCTATACCTGCTGAGGAAGATGACGTCCAAAGAGAAACCTTCGAGGACGAAGAGGTCCAATCTTTGTTAAAATTACACAAACGATTTGAGGATGATGCCTTGCGGAGGCTTCGTAAACGTACTGTCCAGAACAAGTCTTCAACTAAACCAACTCACAAACAAAACGGTTTCAACGGTTTGCCCAAACATGAAACGGTCGGAAACGAGGATTACTTTCATGAAATTTCTTCAAAACTTCATCAAATGCAATTTCTGGACTCGCCTACGAAGTTCCCAGCGTTGGCAAACACTGTAAACGAGACGAGACGATTGCCATGGAGTGCTGGAAGGCGCCCACCATCGCTGCGTTACGCTCAAAAAGGAAATGTTGCTAAGGTTTTTACTGGAGCAACACAAAGTATTCGACCGCAGACATGTCCTGGAAGTTGGCACTTCACTCGAGACGACTTAGGAAGACAAGAGTTAATAAGTAATTACCAAAAAAACTGGTTTCCTCCGGTTGAAAAGTACTCTCAAAATGTCCAAACTCTGCAACAACTTTTGACCATTGTTCCTTTAACGTCGGAAACTTTTGCTGTTTACGATTCCATGTCGAGGTTCGACGAAGCGGATCGTTCCTCAGATAGCATGGTTGAGTACGAAATCCTAAATTCTCGGAATTCCAGGTCTTGTGTCGTTCCGGTAGGTGATCGTCGATCAGAGGATGCCATTTCGGTGAATTACGAGAAATACGCGAATGATGACGTCGACATCGATATTGACATGCGTGACGTAGATAGCGAATTCACGGAAAGTTCGCGCGCGTTGGTGGAGTACAAGCCGATTTATAAGAAAAACGTTCACTTCAGCGAAGATCTTTGCGAGATTCACTTATATTCGCCTGTTCAGGCTCATAAATCGCGGAGGAGGAGGAGACGCCGTGCGGAGGAGGACGATTAACTAGTCGACGGTACGACTTCCTAGCGGAAATTTTCAACACGTTATCCCGTCGTTTGGAAACACTCGTCAGCCGAGAAATTCAGAAATACCACCTTGACACGAAAGCTTAAACATATGAATGACCAAGAAGAGTAATAAAAGTTAGAGGTCAGCTCAGGATTCGGACGTATAGTGTCATCTCTTTTGGAAATTAAAAAAATGTCTACATATTTAGTATCAGAATCATCCTCAGGGTAACATGAAGAGAGAATTTTCATGAATTAAGCTACACTGCTGTTCGAACTCGCATCTTGGGTTTTCCTGACTACTGCTTTGTAGAGCTGGTTCGATGCTCGATATCATCCAAAAGTTTGATACTCTGGCTACGTCGATACCGATACTTTCAGTTTTTGATGTTTTCAAAAATATCGAATGTTGATAGTTTCGATACTCGATATTTTCCGATACTCGATGCTTTCGACACTTGATACCCTGAACACTTGATTCCCTGTTAGTATGAGATGTAGGAGTCTCTTTTAAACGTGTTGCGAAGTTGCGAACAAGGATAAAGTTATCTTCGCTATTTAAGTAAGTAAACGAAACAAACCCCATGTTGCTTTCCTCCGCAGGCAACTTTTGCCTGAATCATTGATTTCATGAATTGACATTTCATTGTGGTTACTGCCTTGCTGGCTTACTGGTATCGATCGAATATCGAAAATAAATTACGGTATCAAGTATTGAATGAAAAGTAGGTATCGAACCAGCTCTACTGCTTTACCAATTGAGCTATTACGAAGCTTCCTACCAAAGTCAAAAACTGGTGTAATAAAGCATGTTTTGCTCGTGTCAACAAAGTGTAATTTGAGAGGTTTTCGTGGCATTCTGATTGAAAGTTAATTCTGGATGCATAAGCACAATATTTGCATGGGGGTTTTTTGGGGTTTTTTTGTTTTGTTTTGTTTTGTTTTTGTTTTTTTTGTCGATTTTAAGTCTCGACCTAGCGAGGGCGGGAGTTGATGATAGTTGGTAAGCGTTGAAACTCTTGCCATACTTAGACTGCCTACTCTCATCGACTTTCATGGACATTTTATTCGATCAATTTTGAACTGGATAGGCTCAAATTTTGATAAGACTCGATTAGACTTTCGATTGCCCAACAACGTATTCTCTGATTCTGCCGGGTTGAAATAATTTTTATTAAATATCAATTAAAGACTTAAGATTAAAGATGCACTTTCTTGAACCGTTCATCCTCAGTTGCCTGCAGCTCTGATACAAGCTCTCGTATTTCTACGCTAATAGTTTCCTATTATCGTTCGGTCGGGCGTTTGTAGTGTCGACGAGGGTTATTTACTGTACTCTGCGTAAGAGGCTTACTCAAATAAACACAAACTGAAAAATTACGTTTAAGTATTGTTGAGTATAATCTAAATCTCCATTAGTAGCATGAAAAGTCTTGGTTGCTGTGCAAACAGAGACACTCAGACTACGCAAACAAAATAGAACTACTCAAAAAGACGAAAGGAAGCGAGAAGACACTGAGCTGCGTGTATTGGTACGTGATTCATTTGACGTATTTCGAAATAAGTGAACCACATTGGAAAAGCACTTCCTCAGCGCTGAATTGCAATCTCGTGCGAATAGACCAGTTGATACTAAAATTCAAAAGACCGAAACAAAATTGAGATCGACATGTATTGTAATGAGACCACGTAAATGAAAGAACCGTCAATATCCTCTAAATCCTGGATTATCATTCAAATGAACCGCACTATAACATTTTATTGACTTTGAATCAAGCTAATCGTATTAGACATACGTGTCGAGCAGACGTAGAAAAGAGAGAAACGGTTTGATTTCTGGGAAGCAACGTACAGCAATTTGGATGCGTTTAGTCGTCAAGAGACCACTAGAACTGCTGTACAGCCTAATACTTTGAGATAATCCTCGTGAAATGAAATCCTTGAAGACTTTATTTTGAGTGATATACTGTGTTCTGAGCTTTGAATCACCAAATGTCTCGCCAACTGGCGATCGAGATTTCAGTGGACAGGAAGCGTGTCGCCTCGTTCTGATATTCTTTGTATTTTTGACTTGTTAGTCGTCATGTCGTTTGTCTCGTTCAAAAGACAGTTAAGTGCTGAGCTGGAGAGTTTTTCTTCGTGGAAGAAAGCAAGCAAGAAAAGTCCAAAGTCAAGTCAACCTTCATCGGTACGGCTTCTGGGCGACATTAGATTGAACGCTGAAAATCCTGTTATCGTCCCCCGGTTTAGTGAGAACATATCTTCACCTTACCAAAGTTGTAGGCGTCGTTTACTGGCATCCTGTCCACCGAGAAATACTTTCTGCATTCCAAATCAACCAAGGAGTATTATAAGTGCCTCATTTCCGCGAACTCGTCCACCGTCTCGCCAGGTCTTCCCACCGTTACACTTTTCGATATGCAGTTGGATTAACAGCAACGAACAACTACCTGACTTACCTACATCAGGAAATGATACTGCTGCGAAGAGATCCCCAAACACTCCATTGTTATCTACGGTTCTTTTACCTGGTCGGCGATATACTCCCGATCTGGAATTCCCCATGATAGATTTAACCTTGAATAATTTATCCAAAGAAACTTCCTCTTGCGAATCAAGGAGCCCACCAGGACGAGAATGTGGACCTAATTTCCGGGCGTCTGATCGAAGGAGGCAGACTGCTGTCAAGCTTGTAGTATCTTTGCCGAAAACTGAAGATGGTGACACGCCTGCCGTTTTCTCGTATAAACATGGGAAGATGAGGATTGGATTTTAAATCAACTCGGTGTAACGTTTGGTACAGGCCAAATCTCGTTTATAACTCTGTACACTACAAAGCGATGAAATAGTGATACTGTAGTTCCTTCTGTGAAATGACATCAGGATACTACATTGACAGAAATTAAGGATTATGAGTTGGTGGCCTAAATATAGACATAACGAATCTTAAAACTAGTTGAGATACTATTATGACGTCTTTTACTACCATTAGTTATTAACAAGATTTGGAAATATTCTAACTTTAGCTCGTGTGGATCGTAGATAAAAGTCCATGCGTTTCAATCGAACGTCGTGTTGTTCTCGTGCTGCGGCTTGAACGTAGAGTATTTGAGGTAACCAAAGTGAATAACATTGGCTGTAGGATTTAACTTCCAAACTATCGGCTGCCTGATTTTTACGTCAATGCTCCCTGTAGTTTTATTTATGATTTCCATGGTAACTTAAAGGATGGCATAGATGCTAGGGATTCCTCCTGTTTACGCATTACATCCCGAGTTGAAGACCCTTACGGAATCCCTGGGGCAACTGCGATGATTTCCTCAAATTTCATTCAATTTCATCCAATTTCATCCGTTGTCGTTTAAATAAACTTCAAGTAAACGACAAATTTTTTAATAGTATACATGTTTCGGCAAGACTTATGCCATCTTCTGTACAGGTGATTATGGATATTTGCAAGTGTTATTTATATGCTAACCTAATAACTGTACATAACGTAATAACTGTATATTAATTAGATTACCATATAAATAACACTTGTGAATATCCATAATCACTAGTACTGAAGATGTCATAAGTCTTGCCGAAACGTGTATGCTATTAAAAAAATTTGTCGTTTACTTGAAGTTTATTTTAACATGTGGTGCTTATTCGCTCCCATGGAAATATCATTGTCGTTTAAAAGGGTTTCTGACAAAATGCTAGTACTCACTTTCTTATAATGTTTCTATGTTGTACGTGATCTTAAAGATCTCAAATTACAGTTTTATAAATTAAGTTTATTTATTGTTACAGATTACGTGGACAAGCGGAACAATCGTTATCACAGTCAAGAATGAAGGACTAAGCCTCATTTCGGGTTAGAGTTATAATGAGCTTTTTTTTTAGAGAACTTTCCTGCTGGCATTTACGTTGTAATAAGGACGTGCTTAGTCTGTACAGCCGGGAGAAAACGAAAGGTTAAAGATAACGAAGGATACTGTGTAAAATGTCGAGATAAACGCTGAACGACGGTCAAATAGAAATGTTCTTTTAAGATATCTCAACAGTCTTGTTGTGCATGTAAGAAAATGATGTTACAGGGGTCGAGAGGTCGCGATCGCTTTACCTCATAAATCATAACATAACACATCTATTCAAGAACTGTTTCCATGGCCTTTTCACTCTTTGTTGTGTCGTTAGTAAATAAATGTAACATTCAGGTTGTTTTCACAGATTATGTTAGCACCTATTTTTCAGGTGTTTATAGATGTTTATATACTAGTGTATCTGGCTATTGTTCTATATCAAATTTAAAAAAAAACTAATGAATAATTCATGGTGCTCAGGAAAAAAATATTAAAACGGTGACATATTTTTAAATGTTTTGAAGATACGTCTGCTGTATTCGATAAACTTCTCATAGGTTTTTGGGTTTCAAATAACATCAGTAAACAAACTTGCATCGTCAATGAAGTATAAAATCATTCGTTTTTGAAGCCATTTTAAAAACGCTTAGTTTTTATCGGATTTGAGACCGATAAAATCACTAATATTCGGGCTTTAGCTATTACATCGAGTACAATCTTTGTTTTGTGTCTTTATGTGCTTTTAAATATAATACACGAATCATTTCTGCGCTATGCAATCGCGTATTTGTTACCGCTGCCAGAAAAAGTTGATATTACCGTGTCATATCTGCTAAAATAAAGAAAAACAAAGTCGCATTTAGTTTTGTGTTCGATGGAAATATTTATTAAGGAAGTTACGGTAAACCTGCACGATAAAGTGACGTGTACAGACTTATATGGGCTATAATTATCAATATAGTCGCATCTGAGATATTGGTAGAAATTCCCAAAAAGAAGTAACTTTAACTTTCAGATAAAGTTGTTCGTCCTCGCCACTTGGATCATTGCTGCTTCCTAAGTCAATAGGCGTTTTCATTTGCTAAAAAGTTTGTTAGAAAGCCGAAGATATTTCAGTTATTTGAAGGGAATTTGAAGGCAAGAAGTTTTGAAAGTAATGCAGTGGAAATTTGTCATTTATCAACGAAATTTGGCGGACATTCTCAGAATTCCATATTACCTCAAAAATGCTCCTGCATTCGCACTATTCTCACGCCAGGAAGGCTGTTGAGTGGGTTGAGCATTACTAGGACCAGGCTATTTCGCCGAGCGAGTATGATGCACTGAACTCAACATGAAATTGAACTGCTTGGTCCCCATGTCTCTACTTACTGTCCAGTATGCTTTGCGGGGCTTACGACTCCGCAGTCCCATATCCCATACAAAAGCGACTCATGACGTCACTCGGCCCAAATCAGGGCACTGAAATCTACTCAATCAGGTTTATTGAGTCCGAAAACCCGAATAACTGATGTAAGACGGTGGTTCACTCTTCGCCGTTAAACACAAGAAAAATGCATACCAAAGGCCCCGTATGGAAATCAGCTACTGGGTTGATGTGTTTAAGTAAAGTTGAAATAAATAATGAATAAAATAAATAAAGATGACTGGTTCGCTCTTCAAGATCTTGTTGAGACCCAGTTTGCGGTCGAACGTAGTAAAAAATTGCACTGAAATTGATTTTTGATTTTGCGGGATGATTGAGGTATGAAAAGGTATTGATTAAAGAGAGACTTGCACTGAAATTAAAAACCTATTTCACCTACCGTTTGAGCATGAAGTTTTTCACGTTTTTCGACTACTTTCGTCGTCGTAAAAAACTGCAAATTAATGTCTTCTACCCTTAAGTGATTACAAGACAAAAGTTAAATTCTTGACCACGGGTTTCGAACCTTTTTTCGCCAGGAACCCCATGCATCTTCCATTAACGTTTTGGGGGCGTTTATATGAAGGTGAGCCAGCCCTCTTGGTCGGGTTAGCCCTAGTGGGAGGGCTGGATTTCACCTCGATTTTACATGGGAGTTTTCTGCCCTTGTTGCATTGCTGGATCTAGCACGCATGCGTTTTAGGAGGGCCAGCCCTTCTTAGTGTGTTTACAGGGGAAATCTCCTGCCCTCCTGGGCGAGATCTTGGGTAATGAATGGCGAGATCTCGTTCAGGAGGGCTGGTCCTCCTCACATGTAAACGAAAATTAATATTAGAAAGGATTTCACAGGGAGGCGAGATATCGGCAAAAAGGGCCTGCCTAACTAGGAGGGCTGCCTCTCTTCCATGTAAACACCACCTTTGTGAACGCTCATGTTCTGTCCCGATGTTAGATGTTAGTTGGTATTAGATAAGTAGTTAGTGAAAGTTCTAACTCTTAAAGCAGCTAGTCCAGCCTCTGTGGGCTCACACGGCTACCCTTTTCAAGTGCTCTCTCGCAAAAAAGGAATTTGTGCTGAATAGCCCAGATGACCTATGTAAGAGAGAAAGCCTGGAGCTTCTTTGATGGAATTTCTAACGACGTGTACTGATGACAGTTCACAAAGTTGTAGGGATAAAAATCGCTTGCCAGGCGGATTTCTCGCTTACCCCTTCAAAACGCCGTCCTACACACCTGGTGATACGCATAGGCCAGGGTTGGAACCACTTTCTTAGACTTTTAGTGGTCTTTATCAAATACGAATAGCGAAAATGTTGTTGTAAATGGACCCACACAGTTTCTGCTTGAATATTCTATACGATTTATTATTCGAATACATCTAAAGTTGCTCGTTTACGGACTATTTCGCAGATAAAAGACGTTCAAAGTGAACAGATTTAAACGAAATTTATGTAACTCTGGACAATTTTGTATCAGATTTTTGACCACAGATTGACGTGGGCATAGCCAGAAATTTGACCGGGAGGGAACAATTTTGGCAGACCATCGAGCCCTGGGGACTAAAGATTTGTGGGTCTGGGGCCTTATTCTGAGGCAAAGTTTGAACGTCCTGGATCCCTAAGGTACTTATGAACAAAGTGTAAAGGTCTTGAAGGTACGATCATTGTCTTCCCGACCCTCAGGGAATAGATGACCACTTCCTATTTCTCTCCGTTCTCTATGTGCCTGCTGATTTCATTGATTTAGTTTGCTTTTTCTTCATTCATTATTAAGTTGGATAATGAACATAAAGAGCCCAGCTGAAAATTCCAAATACATGTTTTACTGTTCATTAACAGAAAATATACTATCATTAACGCCAACCTCACACTCATTAACGCAAAAATACATTCATTTTATTCAATTGACGTTCACTGGCGTAGGTACGCAACCATTGGCGTCAAAGGGCAATTCCATAGCGCCAACAGACGACCATTAACACCATTCTACTATACATTAGGGATAATAGAATTTCAATTAGGCAAGAGAAATATCTTGTCTAATTGAAATTTTATTGTCCCTGATGTAGGATAGAATGGTGTTAATGGTCGTCTGTTGGCGCTATGAAATGCCCTTTGATGCAAATGATTGAGTATCTACGCTGATGAATGTCGATTGAATAAAATGAATGTATTTTTGCGTTAATGAGTGTGAGGTTGGCGTTAATAATAGTATATTTTCTGGTAATGAACAGAACTAAACTAGGAAGGTTCACGGGACATAAAGCACGTACCGCGAGCTTTTTAAATGACTTCAAAAACAAACCCTTTATACGCTGATTGACGAAGAAAGTCTGGCAATTAATTTTTCTGAGGCTCAAAAAAACTTGACGAGAAAAGTAAACGAGTGTTTATCACATGTAAACGCAATAAGCGGTTATGACTTTTCTTTGTGTTCCTCATGAATTATTAATAACTTTTTGAAGTAATACGAAACAACGTATACTCGGATATCGTTAACATTTTACTCGACATTTCAAGTTATAGTCATCGTCAGGAACTGATATTTGATACTGAGGTGAGACAATTCACACCCTTTTTTGTAGACTTATTCTGAAAATTCTGGTGATCAGGAAAATCAAACAAGGAATTTAAAATCTGAATCGATCATCTTGGAGACATGAAAATGTAACACGCTCAAAGGTATTGTTTTCCCGTTTCTTTGTATGTATAAAACACAGTTAAGGAAATTCATTTCTTCTGTGCGAGCGAAAAAAGCGGTCAGTATTGTAGCGTGACTTTACAGTAGATTTTGTCAGCTATTTAACAACGTTTTCGTGCAACGACAATTTCCTCAGATTTCAAGTTAAAAACGACATGATACTTTTGAAGTTTTCATTGAACACGATATTTTTAAGGAGAGAGGTAGTATCACATTTTTTAGCATGAAATTGCGGCTGTTAAAATGCTAATGAAGCGAAAATTAAGTTTGTCTTATTTTGAGAAAGTCTTAAAAAATCGAAGAATACTTTCTATTGGTTTTTCAAATCTCACATGAGTTATTTCAGTTTTTTTCCATATGTAAATGAGACAGTATGTCACTTAATATGGTACATAAAGCGGTTAGACTAATTGCAGAATTAGTTATATCTACAAGGTCATTCAATGACATCAACTCTGATTTAGTAAATCTGTTCAGATTGGAACAACCCTAGCACTGTATCAGTGTTCAGACACCTCAAGTCAATAGAGTATAATTCTTCGTTTCTAGTCAGTTTATGGTCAGACTCTTTTACTCCAGCGTTTTATACACATTGTAAAAAACAAGACACAACTCCTTGCCATAACACACCAGGATAAACATAATTTTGCTTGTGGAGAAAGTGCACATGGTCTGAAATCTAAGATGTTACCGTTACAGTTGTGTGTTTGATCGTGACACCTTCAGTTTCATAACGTTCGATCGCGCATACAGTTTCAAATAATTTAGTTTGACAATCCCGAAGGTATCAGCCCATTTTCAAACAAGTCAAATTGCTGAGTTCACCGTTTACGTCACAGATCTCATTTACATATCAAACAAACCGAAAAATCTCAAGAGCAAAATAAGACATGGAAAAGCTATAGCCTTCTATAGCTTTTCCGTTTCTTTTTTACTTCTAGGGTTCCTTAAAATAAGACAAACTTAGATTTCACTTTATTGGCACTGTGGTAAATGTTTTAGTTTTCGACCGTTCAATTGCGAAAAAATGCTTAATTCGTTAAAATATACTAAACAACTTAAAACCTTTATATGTCGCCCGAAGAAAGCTGTGTTACGCCAGTTTTCTCCTTGATGACTAATAACACCATGAAATTAATGAAAAATTAATGAAAAGGATGGCCGAGTTTTAGCGAAAATTTTATGTCCTCATCCCACACACGGAATGTGCTCGGTGTTCTAAGAGAGGTACGCGAGCAACAAAAACCGTTCGCAGAAGAAAATCTATTTAAAACCTGGCCTTTTTTTCACTCGCAACTTCTACAAATTTTTCCATAATGTGGAGGTTGTATTTGATTGGCTATACATGGGTTAAGAGCTTTTTTTAATAGTTCAGTTGGTTCAATTATCTATATATTATTCCTTTATCTTTTAAACGTGGTTTCGTCTGCACCTTCACTTAACTGATGTTATGAAACTTTCTCATCATACCACATTTTTCCTGACAAGTATAATTTCAAACAGTTAACCAACTGTAGTTCACAGCACTTTGCTAACACACATCAACGTTTACATCTTAGACAAAACATATTTTGCAATCAAAGCTTACAATACAAGTCAGTACTGGACTGCATGAAAGCATTGATCGCGAAGCTTTATTTAGCCGCCAAACAGTTTGTTTTTTTCTCTGGGACGCGAAAGTCGATGTGTTAACAAAGCGCTGTGAACTAAAATACATGTTAAGATTTCATTTTGACCCTGCAAAAGACTGGACAACTGTCTTCAGACGCATAATTCAATGTTGTGAGTTAAGACAGTTCTGAAAGGGCTCGGCAGAGCAGAACGTGATCAGTAGAGCATTTTACACAGCCAAACAGTCATCGAAATATTGGCGAAATGAAAGAGATTCGAACTGTCTAACCGAATCCAGTTTATGTACGAATTATGATAGTTTTATTCCATTATGTTTTATACATTTCGGGGTTCCATATAACCTTAAATTGACCTTGCAACAGACCGAAGAAGTATCTTCCGTAATTGAAATTTTATTATCCCTAATGTATAGTAGAATGGTGTTAATGGTCGTCTGTTGGTGCTATAGAATGCCCCTCGGTGCAAATGGTTGCGTGTCTACGCTAATGAATGTCACTTTCTATGCAAAAAAATGGTAATTGAAAGCGACAGAAGCGTTAATGAATGTCGATTGAATAAAATGAATGTCGTTTTGCGTTAATGAGTTTGAGGTTGACGTTAATGATAGTATATTTTCTGGTAATGAACAGCAAAAGGTGTAAACAACTTCGTTGGCGATGACAGGAGTCAAGTTGTTTTTATATTTCCATTTATTAAACTTCGGAATAAGAAAGAACCAGGAAGTCCAACTAAGCATTCGTAAATTCGATGTCCATGTTTTCGTGTTTTCGGCCGCCACCACCTCGGTGACAAAGCTTCCTCAAATATTCGAGTTGTTCCGTAAAGGCCATTCACTTTTTTAAACGAGGATACAAAAATAATTGCCAAGTAGGACTTAGAATTCTTCGTGAAGAGTTTCGTTCTAATTCTACCGATGTGTTCACTTGTCAAACAAGTTATCGTTGTTATCCAAAATTTGTACAACTTGTATTTCGTGTAGAAAATGTGAGAATTCAGCGTGAGAATTTTTTACCCATATTCCATGCCAAAAACTTACTATTAAATTAATAATAAAAGCTATAGAAATATAACAGCAAATAAATAAAAGTATGAATATTTATATTATGTAATATATATCAAAGTACAATAGTTCTAGTAATAATAAATAAATTATAATAACAATAAGGTATGTGTCTAATTAATTTTAATAAAGCTTCCTAACTCTATGAGGATTACTATAGCAACGTGGTGGTGCTGACTGGTGATCCGTCTCATTTTATTTCGAATACCAATTTTACAGGGAAAAACAGAATCTTTTTAACTGCACATTTGCTCTAAAATTTAAAAATTAAAAGCTTCCCATAATTAAAAGGTGACAAAAATCTTTATTTGGGAATGAGAAAATGTTGTAAATTTATTTGCGCTGAATTATCAAGTAGAAATAACCGTTTGTTGGACTGAACTACGCTTACGTAACTTAGCTACGACTTCCTATTAATTCACAAAGCAATGAACGAAGGAATGAGTACTGAGGTATGGGGAGAAAGCTTTTCTTCAGCCAGAAGTATTTGTCCTTTAGTGTGAAGACTGTGCCATCGGACGGCAGTACCATGAGGCAAAGAATATTGATCGTTCAGGTTGGAGTAGACTTGAAAAAGACTGTTGTAGTGTCTGCTAAGACTGATGTTTCGATGACCTCAGCAGCGGTCATCGACTCAGAAGTTAACCAGGGCTAAGACCGTCGAAACGTCATCCACAGCAAACACCACAAACGGTTTTTCTCAAGACTGTTCCAACGTGGATGTTTAAATATCAGCAACATGTCGCGATTTTTCCGGCTCCAAACCGTCCACTAATGACGTCATTATTTTTTTTACGCATTGAATATTCAAAAAACGAAATTATTCAAAAAAATTACTTATATATATATACTTATAATTGTTTCTTGTTTCATTTCAGACTCCCTTGGTAAAGGAGCTCCGCCGATTATCCCATCTTGTGATGGGTGGACGTGGTCCAATGTAGCCCCCCAGTTAGGGGGGCTCCACGCCGGACCTGCCACAACCTTCTTGAGAGGAGCCCACCGTAAGCGGACTCTTTACAAGAAGGAGCGATCATTGCGGAAAGTCAAGATTACGAAGCGTAGAAATCTTTGTAAATTTATCATGTTTTGACTGATGTAAACAACGACAACAACAACGGACGTCTGCGGACGTTCGCGGGCGTTCCCAGATGTCGGACTCCCACATGTAATAGATATTATGTCTACGAGTGATTGTCTAGGCGGAAATCGTAAGAAGAGTTTAAAACAGGCTAGAAGAGTTTAAAACATATTTATTGACTAACGTTTCGTCGCTACAAGCAACATCTTCAGAGTGGAGATCAGGGATTACAACGAGATATATTTATATCAAACAAACAGTATCGAGTGACAATTAAGATGATATATTTACAACAGTAACGGAAATTGACGGGAGACAGCAGTAAGGTGTTATCAGAAAAGGGAAAGAGGCATAGAACCAATATTCCCGTTAAGAATGGGTTTTAATTTATTAATTAGAAGACTTTCTTTAAGGAGTAGTTCAGAAGCAGAAGGCGACGAGGATAATATTTTGAAGTCGGAAAAAGAAATGGGATGGCCAGTTTCAATGTGGTGGGAAAGGATACTAGTGGGAGAGGGATTAACTCTTCTGTTACCTGTCAAGGGTGAGATCCCCATATGATCTGAAATGCGTGTGCGTAACTGTCGGCTAGTTTGGCCAACATACAATGCCTTACAGCATTGACACGTAAATAAATACACCACATGCGATTTCAGGCCATCAGGGATCCTGTCCTTGACAGGAAAAAAGAGCCAAGGCGAACGGAAGGGCGAAAGACGAAGCGTAATGAAACTTGAGGAAAGGCGGACGATAATAGTTTGATGAGTCGACATCAAATCTTTATTTACCAACATCCCACTTAACGAAACCATAAATATCATACTCTGTTTACTTTTCCATAACCAAAATTGTTTTCAAGGATTTTCCTATAATGAATTTAAGAAACTTTTAGAATTCGCTGTTAAGAACAACCATTTCCTTTTCAACAACCAACTTTACGAACAGGTTGATGGTGTTGCTATGGGTTCCCCTCTGGGACCTCTCTTCGCCAATATCTTTCTCTCCTTTTATGAAACCAGCTGGCTTAACAACTGTCCTTCACAATTCAAACCCATCTTCTACCGACGTTATGTTGACAACTGTTTCCTTCTATTTCGATCTTCGACTCATATTCTACCATTTCTTAACTATCTAAACTCACAGCACGCTAATATCAAATTTACGCACGAAACCGAGAATAACAGCACCTTATCTTTCCTTGACATCAAAATTAACGCTCTGAAATTAATTTCACCACCAGTATCTACCGAAAATCCACTTACACCGGTTTACTGACTAACTTTAATAGTTTTATTCCGGACTGCTATAAAAAAGGCCTTATCTTTTCCCTTCTATTTCGATATTTTAATTTATGCTCTAGCTACTCCATCTTGCACTCTGAACTCCAGAAACTCAAACAAATTTTCATTAAAAATGAATTCCCAGCTACCCTGTTTGACAAATGTGTAAGTTCATTTTTAGATAAATCCTTTTCGTCCGCTCCCAAGATTTCTATTGCTCCTAAGTTTTTAATTTATTTTTCTCTACCGTATACTGGTTCACATGGTCTTCAAATTCGCACTCAACTCATCAAACTATTATCGTCCGCCTTTCCTCAAGTTTCATTACGCTTCGTCTTTCGCCCTTCCGTTCGCCTTGGCTCTTTTTTCCCTGTCAAGGACAGGATCCCTGATGGCCTGAAATCGCATGTGGTGTATTTATTTACGTGTCAATGCTGTAAGGCATTGTATGTTGGCCAAACTAGCCGACAGTTACGCACACGCATTTCAGATCATATGGGGATCTCACCCTTGACAGATAACAGAAGAGTTAATCCCTCTCCCACTAGTATCCTTTCCCACCACATTGAAACTGGCCATCCCATTTCTTTTTCCGACTTCAAAATATTATCCTCGTCGCCTTCTGCTTCTGAACTACTCCTTAAAGAAAGTCTTCTAATTAATAAATTAAAACCCATTCTTAACGGGAATATTGGTTCTATGCCTCTTTCCCTTTTCTGATATCACCTTACTGCTGTCTCCCGTCAATTTCCGTTACTGTTGTAAATATATCATCTTAATTGTCATTCGATAATGTTTGTTTGATATAAATATATCTCGTTGTAATCCCTGATCTCCACTCTGAAGATGTTGCTTGTAGCGACGAAACGTTAGTCAATAAATATGTTTTAAACTCTTCTAGCCTTCTTTGTTTAAGCAATTGTTAATGTTTACATATGGCGATACTTCGCACAATCTGCTGGGCATTGTTATTTATATTAATAGATATTATATCATGCTCTGTATATAAACGTCAAATTTTTTGACTTTTTCATAATAAACAAATTGTTTACATAAATCAAAGATGTCTTTTAATTAAATGATTCAGTTTAAATCCATACATGACGGGATGGTGAGGGAATTAAAAATGACAAATCATCTTAGGTAATTCTACCTAAATACTGATCATGAGTGTTCTCTTTGAACCTGTATATTGTCATGACTATGTTCCTTAAAAAAATGTTGCCATAATGCCCCTAAAGGTCACATTTTTGAGGAAAATCAACATGAAAATTCGAGGAAACCCCTTTATCTTCTTCACTGACTGGGAGATTTTTGTTTTAGGATTAACCTTAAGGCTTTCCTTTACAATGTAGTAAAATTTCACGGGAAAATTATGTCAGGACAATGAGTAGAATAAGTCCAAAACTCTAACATTTCTCACCAAATTCAGTCGAATTATTCTGCCAAACTGGTCGACTAAATTAAGCACAAATTTACAGGATTAATCTTTAGGCTTTTCTTTACAACATGGTAAATTTTCACCAGAAAATTCCGTCAGGATGAGTACAGTAGATCCAAACACCTAGATTAAGCTAAAAATAAAGACACCGAAATAAGAAGTCACCGAAATAATGGGCACCGAAATAGGGACACACCGAAATAAGAGAACATTAAAATAAGAGGGTGTCTAAATAAGGGGACACCTAAATAAGGAGGCACCGAAATAAGAGGGCACCAAAATTAGAGTGCCTAAATAAGAGGGCACCAGAATAAAGGGTATCGACATAAGAGGGCACAGAAAAAACGGGGCACCAAAATGACGGGACACCCAAATAAGGAAGCACCGAAATAAGGGTGCACCGAAGTTAGGGGGCACCGAAAAAAGCGCGCACCGAAATAAGAGGACACCAAAACAAGAGTGCCTAAATAAGAGGGCGCCAGAGTAAGGGGGCACCGAAATAAAGGAGCACAGAAATAAGGAGGCACCGAAATAACGGTACACCTAAATAAGGGCGCATCGAAATAAGAGGGCACCAAAATAAGAGTGCCTAAATAAGAGGGCGCCAGATTAAGGGGGCACCGAAATGAAGGAGCACGGAAATAAGGAGGCACCGAAATAACGGGACACCGAAATAAAGGAGCACGGAAATAAGGAGGCACCGAAATAACGGGACACCTAAATAAGGGCGCATCGAAATAAGAGGGCGCCAGAATAAGAGAGCGCCAGAATAAGAGAGCGCCAGAATAAGAGGGCGCCAGAATAAGGGGGCACCGAAATAAAGCGGCACCGAAATAAGGGTGCACCAAAATAAGAGAGCATTAAAATAAGAGGGTGCCTAAGTAAGGGGACACCTAAATAAGGAGACACCGAAATAAGGGGGCACCGAAATAAGGGGACAAGGAAATAAAGGCGCACATAAATATTAGGGCACCGAAATAAGGACGCATCGAAATAAGAGAGCACCAAAATAAGAGCGTCCCTAAATAAAGGGATACCTAAATAAGGAAGCACCGAAATAAGGGGGCATCACAGTAAGAGGGCACCAAAAAAAGAGTTCCTAAATAAAGGGGCGCCACAATAAGGGGCACCGAAATAAAACGGCACCGAAATAACGAAAACCTAAATAAGGAGGCACCGAAATAAGGGGGCTGCAAAATAAGAGTGCCCCTAAATAAAAGGACACATAAATAAAGAAGCACCGAAATAAGGAGGCACACAAGTAATGGGGCACCGAAATAAGGGGACACCTAAATAAAGAGGCCCGAAATAAGGGGGCACCACAATAAGAGGACACCAAAATAAGAGTGCCTAAATAAGGGGGAGCCAGAATAAGGGGCACCACAACAAAGGGGTACCGAAATAAAAGGGCACAGAAATAAGTGGGCACCGAAATAACGGAACACCTAAATAACGAGGCACCGAAATAAGGGGGCTGCAAAATAAGAGTGCCCCTAAATAAGGGGACACCTAAATAAAGAAGCATGGAAATAAGGGGGCACCGAAATAAAGGGACACACAAATAATGGGGCATCAAAATAAGGGGACACCTAAATAATAGAGCACCAAAATAAGAAGGTACCTAAATAAGGAGACACCTAAATAAGAAGGCACCGAAATAAGGTGACACCACAAAAAAATGGCACCAAATTAAGAGTGCCTAAATAAGGGGGTGCCAGAATAAGATGGCACCGAAATTACGGGACACCGAAATAAGAAGGTACCTAGATAAGGGGAGACCTTAATAAGGAGATACCGAAATAAGGAAGCACCACAATAACAGGACACCCAAATAAGAGTGCCTAAATAAGGGCGCGCCAGAAAAAGGAGCACCAAAATAAAGGGGCACCAAATTAGTACGGCACTGAAATAATGGTGAAACGAAATAACGGGACACCTAAATAAGGAGGCACCGAAATAAAGGGGTACCAAAATAAGAAGGCCCCTAAATAGGGGACACCTAAATATATAGGTACCGAAATAACGGGGCTCAAAAATAAGAGGACACCGAAATAATGGGGCACCGAAATAAGAGAGCACCGAAATAAGGGGCACCACAAAAAAGGACAGCAAATTAAGAGTGCCTAAATAAGGGGGTGCCAGAATAAGGTGGCACCGAAATTACGGGGCACCGAAATAAGAGGGTGTCTAAATAAGGGGACACCTAAATAAGGAGGCACCGAAATAAGAGGGCACCGAAATAAGGAGACACTGAAATACGGGGGCACCAAAATAAGAGGGCCCCTAAAAAGAGGACACCTACATAAAGAGGCACCGAAATAAGGGAGCTCTGAATAAAGGGGACACCGAAATAATGGGCCACCGAAATAAAGGCGCACCGAAATAAGAGTACCAAAATAAGAGGGTGCCTAAGTAAGGGGGCACCACAATAAGAGGGTACCAGAATAAGAGTGCGTAAATAATGGGGCGCCAGAATAAGGGGGCACCGAAATAAAAGGGGCATTGAAATAAGAGGGCAAAGAAATAAGGGTGCACCGAAACAAGTGGGCACCGAAAAAAGAGGGTGCCTAAATAAGGGGACACCTAAATAAGGAGGCAACGAAATATGGGCGCATCGAAATAAGGGGGAACCACAATAAGAGGGCACCAAAATAAGAGTGCCTAAATTAGAGGGCGCCAGAAAAAGGCGGCACCGAAATAAAGGGGCATCGAAATAAGAGGGCACAGAAATAAGAACGCACAGAAATAAGAGGGCACCGAAATAAGGGCGCACCGAAATAAGAAAGCATTATAATAATAGGGTGGCTGAATAAGAGGACACCTAAATGAGGAGGAACCTAAAAACAAAAAAACCCAAATAAAAGGGCACTAAAATAAGAGTGCAGCGAAATAAAGGGACACCTAAATAACGGCGCACCGAAATAAGAGAGCATTAAAATAAGAGGGTGCCTAAATAAGGGGACACCTAAATAAGGAGGAACCTTATTTAAGTGTCCCCTTAAATAAAAAGGTACCGAAACAAAAGGGGCACCAAAATAAGTGCCTAAATAAGAGGACGCGAGAATAAGGGGGCACAGAAATAAAGGGGCACCGAAATAACGGGACACCTAAATAATGGTGTACCGAAATAAGAGAGCATTAAAATAAGAAGGTACCTAAATAAGGGGACACCTAAATAAGGAGGCACCGAAATAAGGGGTCACCGAAATAAGAGGGCACCAAAATAAGAATGCCAAAAGAAGAGGGCACCTAAATAAAAAAAAGAGTTCCTAAATAAAGGGGCGCCACAATAAGGGGCACCGAAATAAAACGGCACCGAAATAACGGAACACCTAAATAAGGAGGCACCGAAATAAGGGGGCTGCAAAATAAGAGTGCCCCTAAATAAAAGGATACATAAATAAAGAAGCACCGAAATAAAGGGGCACACAACTAATGGGGCACCGAAATAAGGGGACACCACAGTAAGAGGGCACCAACATAAGAGTGCCTAAATAAGGGGGAGCCAGAATAAGGGGCACCGCAATAAAGGGATACAGAAATAAGTGGGCAAAGAAATAAGTGGGCACCGACATAACGGAACACCTAAATAACGAGGCACCGAAATAAGGGGGCAGCAAAATAAGAGTGCCCCTAAATAAGGGGATACCAAAATAAAGAAGCACGGAAATAAGGGGGAACCGAAATAAAGGGGCACACAAATAATGGGGTGCCTAAATAAGAGGGTGCCTAAATAAGGGGACACCTAATAAGGAGGCACCGAAAAAAGGGGGCACCACAATAAGAGTACCTAAATAAGAGGACGCTAGAATCACGGGGCACCGAAATAAACGGGCACCGAAATAAAAGGGCACAGAAATAAGGGCGCACCAAAATAAAGGGGCAACGAAATAAGGGCGCACCGAAATAAGAAAACATTAAAATATGAGGGTGCCTAAATAAGAAGACACCTTAATAAGGAGGCACCGAAATCAGGAGACACCAAAATAAGAGGGCACCGAAATAAACGGGCACCAAAATAAGTGGGCACAGAAATAAGTGTGGCACCGAAATAAGAGGGCACAGAAATAAGGCTGCACCCAAATAATTCGGCACCGAAATAACGGCGCACCGAAATAAGAGAGCATTAAAATAAGAGGGTGCCTAAATAAGGGGACACCTAAATAAGGGCGCACCGAAATAAGGGGGCACCACAATAAGAGGGCACAAAAATAAGAGTGCCGAAAGAAGGTCGCCAGAATGAGGGGGCACCGAAATTAAGTGGCACCGAAATAAGAGGGCACAGAAATAAGGGCGCACCAAAATAAAGGGGCAACGAAATAAGGACGCACCGAAATAAGAAAGCATTAAAATAAGAGGGTGCCTAAATAAGGGGACACCTAAATAAGGAGGCACCGAAATGAGGGCGCACCACAATAAGAGTACCTAAATAAGAGGACGCTAGAATCACGGGGCACCGAAATAAACGGGCACCGAAATAAGAGGGCACAGAAATAAGGGTCCAACGAAATAACGGGACACCTAAATAAGGGCGCACCGAAATAAGAGGGCGCCAAAATAAGAGGGTGCCTAAATGAGGGGACATCTGAATAAGGAGGCACCGAAATAAGGGCGCACCGAAATAAGAGGGCGCCAAAATAAGAGGGTGCCTAAATGAGGGGACATCTGAATAAGGAGGCACCGAAATAAGGGAGGCCCCAAACTAAGGTGATGTGAAAACTAACGGGGTGCTAAATTAAACAAGAACCATCTAACAAAATTATGAGTGCAAGACAGTTAATCCTCTGTATGTTTGTATGTCCAAGTAACCTTTCAAACTAAGTTCAAAAAAACTCTCGTTAAACTCTCGAATGAGTGTTCGCCATTAATAAAACTATTAACTGCAATTAATCCAGAATGTCCCATATTATATCGTCGAGGTGTAGCTGGATTTTATAGTATACTTCAATGAACATCAACTATTAAACAAGAAGCATCTTACATAACTAGAAGTGCAAGACATAGTTAATCTCAAACTAAGTGCTAAAAGAACTCTTTTGAAACTCTTATATGGATGTATGCCATTAATAAAAATATTAACAATTCAGTACATCCCACAATATATCGTCAAGGTGTAGCTGGACTTCATAGTACGCTCCAATGAACACCACACTTCAAACGTTTATATTCTATAAATAAGTGTTCGTGGTACGATATATCGTCGACGTGTAGCTGGATTCAACAGTATCCTTCAATGAACATCAAGTTTCGAACGGTTATATTCTGTAAAGGAATGTCTCTTGTGTCCCACAATATATCGTCGACGTGTTGCTGGATTTATCGCATGCTTGAATGAACACCAAATCTCTAAAGACTAACAAGCCGGCTTCTGCCTTTAACAACAAGTATCTAACAAAACTGGGAGTGCAAAGAGAACTCTCGTTCAACTCTCACATGGGTGTCCGCCATGAATAAAAATATTAACAATAATTAATACAAAATGTCCCACAATATATCGTCAAGGCGTAGCCGAATTTATAGTATGCTTCAATGAACATCAACATTCAAGTATTAAAATTCGTAAAAGCTTTTATCGAAGCTTTAGTAAAGGTTATTACTAGAGCAATGTCTTTATCGTTTTACTGACACCTTCCACAAGCGAGAAGGACGAAAGGGGAAGAAATCTAATGCACCAAAGAATCGAACTTGCGCCCAAAGTTTGGTAGGTGTTCACGTTCACCCCGGGCTATCTAACACAACACATAACTAACGGCATTGATTATTAGCAATAACACAAAAAGTTTATTTCACAAATGTCAATCGACACATGTCCCACAATATTTGGAACAAAACAATTTGCTTCGTACATATACAGCTTGGATTGAAATGAAAGTAAGCAATCTACTTGACATAAACGATATTACACGACTACATTACCAACACGCCATCGCAAGTATCACTCCGCGAGTCGAGGGCAGACATCTTAGGGCTTCAGTAACGCGCGCGCCACACCAGTAGGTCGTAGAGGCGACAGCACGACAGTAGTGAGCAGAGGAGAACCCGAAATAGACGTTGACAAGCGAAGAGTTATGAGTCAAACTTTTTCAAAGATTTTATAAAAATTTCTTCCTTCTTTCCGCTTTCTCTTCGGCCTCTTCTTCCTTTTCCATTCTTCTTTATACTTCTGACTTTGGTACTTAGCGTCAACGGTAGCGTCACCGCGGCGCTTCGATCCAAGGGGCGCTTGAACGCCCGCTACAGGGTCTATCCACTAAGCCCTTGTGGTATTCGATGAAAGCAGTCATCTAATTGTAGTATTCTTTTCTTTAAAAAAGCACACAACGAAAAAAAAATTAGCAAAAACACTCAAATAAAACGACTATTTTGAAGAAACAAGAATTAGATTAAGAATAAAAACTAACACAGCTTCATTATCGTCAAATATTACAACTGTACTTGCTCAAAAAGTATTTTAAAACGTTATTTGAAGTTTCTAACCAACGCTAACCTAAACGGCTAAATACTACAATTATGCGCAAGAGGACGAACTGGACGGAAAGGTCACTAAGCTTGATGTACACGTGTAGAGTGAACGCTTTGACGAAGAGATCCGGAATGGTTCGTTTCAAGGGAAAATATGGCCGTAAAACTATATCGGACATCTCCACACTTCCTCTGTGAAATTCTACTACATCCAGAATGCCAAAATAGACATTTGGAGAAACTTTGGTACAAAGACTTCGTCAAAAATTGCCTCAAATACAAACCATGTGGCCGAAGGCAAGATGGCGTCCTTGAAGTTCCGAAAGATTGGGGGAAGAGCTTTTAATTGCAAGAAAAGACTACGGAATCACATTTTTACAACGCTGTAAGTAAGGTAGTCCTGGTGGGATTGCTTTTTCAAGAGTACAGATCAATTAATTTTCCTTTAGGCCAAGTTTAACAGTTTGACTAACCTAATTAATTATGCATAATCACTTCACTTCAGCAACAAACTTTCTCCCCCCCGGTTCCCCAAAGTGTCCAGCATCCTACTTCCCATTCATTTCTACTTCCATTCTTCCCATTCTGTTTAATTTAACTACTTCCATATTTTTATCTACTTAAATCCTGCTTTCCATTAGCCTCCCTCTGGCTTAACCAAGCTCATTCCTATCCATTTATGATTGTTTTCACAGAATTTATAAAGCACACCAAACAGTTTTCCCAAAGTATGACAGAATGAAGAAGAAAGACTAAAATCCTTGTTAAAAAAGAGCTTTTTTGAAATTACCAAACCATTCCCAAATTTCAAAGAACCAAGAACCTTCCACAGTGGAAGCCAACCAATTGGTAAGTTTCTCAAGAACAACTCTTATTATCTCAAGCCTTGCCACCCACACATTCATCACCACATCATAAAAATATTGTATGCCATGGAGAGATGACTGAAAGTATTAAAATCCAATCCTACTGGATACCAATACAATAGTATAACTGCTAATATCATACAATGGTAACATACTATAATACAATCAAAATACAATAACACTTATATTTTATGCAAAAATATAATTCTAAGCTTTTCATTAATTTTTTTAACAGATTATTCATCAAAGTCCAGGAGATGTCTGAAATGAGCAAGCCACACTCAAATTTCAAAGAAACAAGAACCTTCTGCAGTGGAAGCCGACCAATTGGTAAGTTTCTTAAGAGCAACTCTTATTACCTCAAGACTGGCCACCCACAAATTCATCATCACGTCATAAATCTATTGTATGTCATCGAGAGATGACTGAAAGTATTAAGATCCAATCCCATTGGATACCAATACAATTGGTAACATTATATAACAGAAGCAAAATGTTACTTATATTTTGTGTAAAAATAAAAAAATTCTAACCCTTTTATCACTTTTTTTAACAGATTGATTATCAAAGTCACTGAGGTATCTGAAATTAGCAAGTTACACCCAAATTTTGAAGAATCAAGAACCTTCTGCTGTGGAAGTAGACGAATGGTGAGTTTCTTAAAAAGAGTCATTATTACCACAAGACAGCCACAAATACATTCATCACCACATCTTAAAATACTGCATGTCGTGATAAGAAGGCCATGGAGAGATGAGTGAATGTTTTAAAATTCAACCCAATTCGATACCAGTTGGTAAAAATATAATTCTAAACTTTTCATTAATTGTTTTAACAGATTCTTCATCAAAGTCAATGAGATGTCTGAAATAAGCAAGCCACACTGAAATTCTGAACAATCAAGAACCTTCATTGATGGAGGATGACAAACAGTGAGTTTCTTAAAAACAGTTATTACCATAACACAGCCATGCACACAATGAATCATTACCACATCATAAAAATACTGTATGTCATGATAAGAAGGCCATAGCAAGCTGACTAAAAGTTTTAAAATCCAATCCTATTTAATACCACAAATTAAGTACGGTACTCCAACTTCATGAATGTCAATTTCTCAGCATCAATGATGTAATTGGACAAAATTGCTTAACCTGTGTCTGTGCTCGTTGCCATCCAGTTGACAGCATGTAATAATGTAGATATGGGCTCAGGAGAAAAAGCAGGACAAAACTAATCAGCAAAGTGCAGTGGTGAAAAAAAGTGAATTGAGTATAAAGAAGCATTAAATGAACATAAGCCAATCTGATCCATTTCTTGTGGACAAATGAAAGGAGGCTGCCTTCAATACTGATTATAAGAATGTTTTGGATCACTGCTGGTATCCTTGGCTGATACAGAACACAAATATGCATAACTGTCAAAGTTCTGACTGACAAAGGATAGGTGTTCTCTGACCAAAATGGTTTTTATCGCAAGCTTTTGGTCTACAGTATTCAATGGGTGAATGATAATGAGGTTACAAGTGTGGTTCCTATTTAAATATACAAAGCTATGAGTGTCAGTCTAAAATAAGTGGGATGAGCAAAGAACAAAGTAGTGCTGACAAATATTACCTCTTCATTAAGGTAGAGTACTGTCCTGGTAGCAGTTTAGAGTTGTTATCAGCTTTTTTTTATGGAGGCAGTGTGCCATGACTCTAGTGTTTTCTGATTCAATAGTTTCCCTTATCTGTAATTGTAGCATTATCAATGTCTATATGATCGTCAAGTTTCCATGCATGGTTGGTGATATTAGAGCCCTGCGCAAACGTTTTTATGTTTTTAATATGTTCTTTTATCTGTGTACTGAATGCCCCCCCCCAGTTTCTCCAACATAATTCCAATCACACTCAGTCCAAGGTGAAGGTTTACTGACATTTCATATACCAACAGAAGAACAAAGGAACTTTGTTTACCAAGATAACTTGTGCTGAGTGCAATTGGAATTATGTTGGAGAAACTGGGAGGGCATTCAGTACACGGATAAAGGACCACCTAAAAAACAAAAACTTTTGTGCAAAGCTCTAGTATTGCTAACCACACATGGAAACTCGACCATCATATAGACATGGATAATGCTGGGATTATAGATAGAGGAAACTATAGAATCAGAAAAACACTAGAATCATGGCACACTGCCTCCATCAAAGAAGCTGACAACAACTCTAAACCCCCCTGCCAGGACAATACTCCATCTTAATGAAGAGAAATTATTTGTCGGCACCACTTTGTTCTTGGCTTGTCACACTTACTTTTAGACTGATGCTTATAGCTTTGTATATTTAAATAGGAACCACACTTGTAACCTCATTATAATTCACCCACTGAAGACCTTAGACTGACAGTTGAAAGCTCGCAATAAAAACCATTTTGGTCAGAACACCTATTCTTTGTTGGTTATGTATAACCCTGGCCACGTTTCCTCGATCTTCCAATGTCACTGTTCTATTAGGAATGCTTTAAGAAAAAGTTGACCTGTAACCTCATTATAATTCACCCACTGAAGACCTTAGACTGACAGTTGAAAGCTCGCAATAAAAACCATTTTGGTCAGAACACCTATTCTTTGTTGGTTATGTATAACCCTGGCTACGTTTCCTCGATCTTCCAATGTCACTGTTCTATTAGGAATGCTTTAAGAAAAAGTTGACCTAACCTACTGTTCAAAAAAACTCTCGTTAAACTCTCGAATGAGTGTTCGCCATTAATAAAACTATTAACTGCAATTAATCCAGAATGTCCCATATTATATCGTCGAGGTGTAGCTGGATTTTATAGTATACTTCAATGAACATCAACTATTAAACAAGAAGCATCTTACATAACTAGAAGTGCAAGACATAGTTAATCTCAAACTAAGTGCTAAAAGAACTCTTTTGAAACTCTTATATGGATGTATGCCATTAATAAAAATATTAACAATTCAGTACATCCCACAATATATCGTATATTACTTTTAGACTGATGCTTATAGCTTTGTATATTTAAATAGGAACCACACTTGTAACCTCATTATAATTCACCCACTGAAGACCTTAGACTGACAGTTGAAAGCTCGCAATAAAAACCATTTTGGTCAGAACACCTATTCTTTGTTGGTTATGTATAACCCTGGCCACGTTTCCTCGATCTTCCAATGTCACTGTTCTATTAGGAATGCTTTAAGAAAAAGTTGACCTAACCTACTGTTCAAAAAAACTCTCGTTAAACTCTCGAATGAGTGTTCGCCATTAATAAAACTATTAACTGCAATTAATCCAGAATGTCCCATATTATATCGTCGAGGTGTAGCTGGATTTTATAGTATACTTCAATGAACATCAACTATTAAACAAGAAGCATCTTACATAACTAGAAGTGCAAGACATAGTTAATCTCAAACTAAGTGCTAAAAGAACTCTTTTGAAACTCTTATATGGATGTATGCCATTAATAAAAATATTAACAATTCAGTACATCCCACAATATATCGTATATTACTTTTAGACTGATGCTTATAGCTTTGTATATTTAAATAGGAACCACACTTGTAACCTCATTATAATTCACCCACTGAAGACCTTAGACTGACAGTTGAAAGCTCGCAATAAAAACCATTTTGGTCAGAACACCTATTCTTTGTTGGTTATGTATAACCCTGGCCACGTTTCCTCGATCTTCCAATGTCACTGTTCTATTAGGAATGCTTTAAGAAAAAGTTGACCTAACCTACTGTTTAAAAACACAGCAAATTCCAAAGAACTTGCTGTAAGCTTAAGATTGGACTTATAAAATGAGAGAATAGGCAGAGCAAAGGTAATATTTTGACTCTACAGGCAAGCTGTTATTCTGATGTAGGACATACAGATGAGAGAAAATTGTGAGATAAAATAACGATTTAATTCAAGATTTCTTGGAAAAAGGTTAAAAAATTAACACCCATCACCAATCTCTTTCCTCATTGCTACAGAGTCAAAGATCTGCAGACTTGATGCAACCTATTTGAAAACCTTAACAATCATCCATTTCCTGTCTCAAATACATTACTTCTCTTACTCATGGAAATCTAATAATGAATTACTTCAAGATAGTTAACTCAGAAATAATTATAATTTATTGTTGTCCTAAGAGGAAGTATTTCTAAGAGTTAAAAGGCTAAAGTTGAACAAAAGGCTGAAAGCAGCCAAAGAGCTCAACTTATTCCTTGAACAATGATCATCTAATCTGTCAGAATGCATCCACTGGCATGATTACTTTCTTTTATTTAACAGCTTTTTTCCATGACATCATCTGTGTGTATTAGTGTGTATAAGGTTAATGGCTTGCTCGTAATTTTAGCAAAGCTTAGATAATCTCTTTGTGACAGAGCTAAAATATTACCTTTACCATTTCTATTGTCTTATTTTTACTCTAATCATGGGTTTACAAGAAGTTGTGCTTCAGAATTTACTTTTTACCTTCAAAAATTCTCAGCTGGCAATGGTTTTTTTAATCTAATCTATGGAAAGTGTAGGAGTCTGAGAATTTTACTAACCAGGTTAGAAAGTGCAGCAATTTGAAACTGGAAATGAGAAACTGAAAGAAGAGTTCTTGCATATCAGTAATGACAACATTTGAGACTGGGTACCATTTTCCTTGACTAATAAAATACAGAAAAAAACCCATTCTACATGCTGGTATTGGTATGTAAAAACTCCAATTTTCTGGGATGTCGGGAAAGATGTTTAGATAGGAGCAACAATAAGTCAAGACTATCGTACAGGCCTTTATCGCTAAAATGTGGCATAGTGCCGTGCACAGACCAGCATGTAATTGGTCAAGATATTCTCACATTAAAAAGAAATGTCTTGATATGAGATTGGTTGGTTAATTTGAACTTAGGTGTGCAAAGGAAGACATTTTTATGAATAAAAAACCCATCAAAATTGGAGTTCAGAAGATGATTTTGTGTTAAAGAGCTTGCATGAAATTTAAAATAAATTAAAAAGCAACATTTGTACATATGGGCATCTTTCAAGCAGTTGCTATGGCCTAGGAGATTACCATGACTGCACTGTACCTAACCACACTAACCACAACACATAGCTCCCATTATTTCTCTAGTTAATATGAAACCAAGAACCATTACATTCATCTTTGTCTTGGCCACCAGACAGAAGTTTCACCTTTTTACAAGCACAATGTATTAGTTTTTCTCAATTTTATCTTGAAAATAATTCTAATCAAAATTTTTCACCTCATCTTTTCAGATTCAAAGCCTACTCAAAGAGACCAAAAGACAACCAATTGAACTGGAAGTTTTACCCCTGTTACAGTGGATGAATGGACCCTAAGACTAACAAGAACAAGCCCTTACAAGATAAATCACCAATGACTGTGAGTTCCTTACTGTAACTTAGTGCAATAGCTGATACATTTTAGTGAGATCAAAGAGGATTCCTTACTTTGTCGATGAAAGTAACCTTCAGAGGTTTTCCTTAAAATCTTTTTTTTTCCACAGAATTCTAAAAACAAAATGGTTATAACAGATTAATGGATAGCAAGCATTTATAGGACTATCACTGTGAATTAAATAAGGATGATGCTTTAAACTCTACAAGACTGTTTGAAACCAGCTGTCCAATTTGCTTGATATCCACTTCCACAATATATCCATGTTCAAATTTTCATACTAAGTTACTCACCCATTACATACAATTCAGTTATATTTTAAAATACAACAAAAATAAAATGCAAAAACAATCCCAAAACATTACATGATAAAAGCTAAAAAATATCATTTTCTGAACATCTCATTTTTAACTATCCAGCAAGTATTTTTGAGGATACCATCTTGACAAAAAAACAACCAGTTTTTGATGAAACAACAAACTTAATTTTGGTAGATTTCAGAAAAAAAACAACAAAAGTATTATAATGCTTTCCATGATGTATTTTCATCATCAAATAGAATAACCTAGAGTGTAAGTTAGTATGGAAGTACATGGATATATCCAGTGAATGCTTTCCTTAGGGTATGGTATGGTTAGAAACGACATTTTCAGATTGGTTTAAACCTTTGTTTGTAATTAACCATTAATAAAAGCAAATTGAGAAAAACTCACTTTGTCAAAAAAACAAACAAAACCCCAAAAACACAAAAACAAAACATCAGAAGACAAGACACCAAAGGAATGATGATATGTCCACTTTTGGCTCTTCAATTAATTTTCTCAAATAAAATAGCAACATACCTTCATGATTATGAAGAGAAATATCTCCAGTTGGGTAAGTTCATTTCAATTGAATCATTCTAAAAAGTTTATGAATATGATTGAGAACAATTTGGAATTTTTTTTGTACATAAAACAGCCCTAATGGACTGAAAAATTGTAATTTAAGAAAAAAAAATTTAAAAAAAAAAAAGGAACAGATTGTAACCATGCCATTATCCTAAGAAAGTAAGCTAGATAAAACGATATGCAGTCAAAGTCTATTGGTACGTCTTTCATGTGCTATATGGAATGGAAATAAGCATGTGCGTAGCAGAAAAATATTGAAAATACTCCAGTCAACACTTAGCCATTTTCTACACAAAACTCAAGGTCTCCAGTTGTGATAAAGCATTGTACAGTATCAAAATAATTTTAATGGTTTCTTTTCCAAAACTTACGAATTGAGCAAAAATATGGCAATTCTGTGCATTACTTTTCAATTTCAAAACCATCACATATTGTTTCTTTTGAATTTTTACATCTGTTTGCTTAAGTTGGTTTTCCATTTTTCAAGCATCACACTAAAATTGATTGCAAGAGCTAGTGCAACATAATCATGTTTACCAAATTGAAATCCTACTAAATAATAAAATTCATTGGCCCACTAATGATATGGACGAAAAAAAATTCAGCATAGGTTGGTCCAAATAAGCAAAAGTTTGTCCTCAAGTCAAATCTGTGGGCAAATTTTTCCTTGTATGGACCACTTGCCTCTACATGAAAGACACTAATATGCTATGGCTGTACGGACAAAGTCAACTCTCTCACAAAGTCCTGTTTTAAGTGAGAGTTTGCAATACGGTGAATGTTTTCACTTGGCATTCCAAAAATCACCGAGCTACTCAGGTACACACTTTGGCTTGGTTTTTTAAGACACAACCTCAGCAACATGCACTTCTGTTGCTCAAAATAAGTTTCAGAAAATACATCCTATCTTTTTTAAAAACAAACAAGGTGCTTTTCAGTTTTCATATTTAAAAAAAGATAATCAAAATTCACCAGTTTAATGGTTAAACCTGATAAGCTGTATTATCTCAGTAGTAAAATTGATAAGGTTTTTGAATTTGCAACACCGGAAAAGACAAAATCCATGAGGGAGTTGACTTCTTTGTTGAGTAATTAAGTAATAACTTTCATCAAATAGAAATCCTCTTTGATCTAGTAAATGTATCACCTTAGAGAGCAACCGTGTTACCCTTTAATGCATTTCGGCCTCGTTATGTGTAGGACAGTTGACCCTGGGCCAGCCACATAGTAGGTTAACTTTTTGGCACTTGTTAAATTTTTAGTATTTAGGTGGGTTAAGTAGATGTAGTATAATGTAATTTATATATATTTATTTTTTGTTTTTTATTACTGTAATTTTTAAGGTAAATATAGCATAACGTAATTTATTTTATTTTATTTATTTTTATTACTGTAATTTACATGTAAATGTGGGTGGAGCGTTGTGTGCAGTGTAGGAAAGGGTTCAGGATGAAAACTTTTCGAGTTCTTTTCCAACTAAAATGAAGAAAAAAGGGAAAACTTGTCTGTTTTGGCAAATTTATTTTGATGTAAAATTATCCGTGAACAATCCAAGATGTTTCGTTCGTTTTCAAAAAGAAGTTAAAAATTTGATTGGGGTGGGGGTAGGGGGATGGGGGACGGCAGGTGAAAGTGTGACTGTTGGTGTGTGTTTGTGGTAGTGTGTGAGAAACGAACGAAGGAAAGTAGAGGCAGATGAGGCAGATGAGGAAGATGAGGCAGTTTGAGGCAGTTGCTAGGAACTAGTTGGGCAGTATGGGTCTGCATGCTGTCAGTTTGGCATTGGTAATTTCAGGGGATGTGGATTTCAAATTTGCATGATTAAATTGTTATGTTGTTGTTGTTGTTATTGTTATATTTAGTTAGGCATAAGGTTGCTCTCTGAGGACAGCAACTTCACAATTGTTGAAGTTGGTGGTTCTCTTTACTGCCCCGGCTGACTCCCTGAGTGCTACTTCTACTTATAGTAGGAGTAGCACTTGGGGAGTCGGCCGGGGCAGTTTATTTGTATATATAGGGGAATTCCCATGGGAATTGAATAATTAAACAAAAAGAAGTCTTTTTAAATTTGTAAAAATTTTTATTTCAAACATCAATTGTAATAGCATAACTACAATTCAAATAAAGCTTTTGAAAAGAACCACCTTTGTACGTGCGAGTCATTATAAAAGAGAACAACATGGCTGTGAAATGAATATTGCTTTGGTAGACACAGAGGGTATAACCCAACAAAAGCTATATTCATCAAGCAATCAGTACAAACACTGCCTGTCTAACAATCTAACACCAGGCTAGTCCATTAAAACAAAGTTGAACAACTGGTGTGAAACAGTTGGAAGGCAACAGTTCTTACTGACAGCTAGAGACTACTTAGATCTTTTCTGATAAAGGCAAGCATTACACTTAAAGAGATAAACAATTGTGCAATAACACGAAACAGGTAAACATTGCAAGATGTTTCTCTTTGCACAATTGAACAGAAAGAACATGGCTGCTCAGAATTTTTGGTTTTGTGTTGAAATGGAAGAAAATTCAGTCCACAGCATTAGAAACCAAACAAATCAATCAAGTATGTAGCAGCCAAACATCTTTCTTTTTTTTTAACCTGACAATAATTTTAGTCAAAGAACTTTGTTAAACTTGATGCAGGAAGGTGATGAAAATTACTTGGAGAGTAAAGAATGACCAGAAAATGGCTTGATTCTAACTTTTTTTTTCACAACCACTACAAAACATTTCATTAATATTGAGGAAAATTTTCACATTCTTAGCAAAACAATTTGGCATGTGTAAAGAATTTTTACCAAATGTCGTTTGAAAATCATTTTGCAAAAAAAACCAAAACAAGATTTTCAATAATATTGTAAAGTTTGCTTTCCATTTCTTTACATCAATTTGAAAATTTGCTGGGAAGCTTTACAAATTTAGAAGTTTATAAGAAATTTCAGGAAAAAATGGCACTCTCAAATTTCAAAATTCAAATTTCTCAAGATTAAAAGTGAAACGAAGTATTCTTGGTATAAGTAAGCAACTTCATCACCTTTCTAAGCAACATAAATAACAATTTCTTTTACTTTAATACAATTCTGTATATAGAACTTATTCAAAAATGGCCACTGGTATGCAAAGGCCAGTTACAGCAACATGCACGACAGATGCCATTCATGAATCAGCTCTGAAGTATTGTATTATCCAGAGAAAGAAAATTGGTCGATTTCCAACTGAGAAAGAGTTCTAGGGTAAAAGTCTCCCTGGGTTCCATTTGATTTTAGAAATATCAGAAAGATAGTCTCATGGGAAAAACACCCTAAGGTAAGTGTCAGAGATGAAAACAAAGCTGAGTAATGCTATCAGCACTGTTGGAAAAATGACAAATAGCCACGGTTGCCTTCAGCTCATTTTTAAATGGTACATTTTTGAGTACAACTATGGGAGACAAAACTCCCACTAAACTAGGCAAGGGGCCTATGTCTATCCAGTTCCTTAATCACAGGAAACGCAATTAAAGGAGCCGAAACAGAGACTAATACTTCATCAGAGTCCACATAGTTGAGGAGAGGGTTGTTGAGACAGCCAATTAAAGAAGGGGGACACCACTGCCAAGATGTTCATATGTATTAGAAGCAATATTGTTTGCTTTTTTTTGTCAAAATTTAACACATTTTTGCAATCAATCAGCACAAAATGTCATATTTACAAAAAAATTTCAATTAATATAAAGTCTGTTAAATACAGAAACACTGAAGTTGCTTTGCAAGCTGGCAGGTAATAAGAGCAACAAATTAATAGTATGTGACAGGCACCGCAAAATCAACCCTAACAAAATTATTGCAGTCTCTGAAATAATTCCAGTGAAACTGATGTCTTGGTTGGCAATGGTACTTTTGAAACAATATTCTTAAACTAATAATGCACGAGAAAAAAACAAAGGAAAATGTACTCTGAGATGAAGGTTTGGCTTCGTAATCTTTAACTAGCATAAAATTTTAATGACATTCATCCTAATTCACACTTAAAATAGGAATTTTATTGTGAAGCTATCTCAAACACATCAAAATGGATAAAAAAAAAAAAATCAGCTTCACCACATTTTTCCAACAGTTTCTTCATGTGTGGATGTTGCAAGAAACATTGTTTCACCTATAATGTAATGTCAGAATCTTTCACATGTTTTTATGATCTGTTGCATGCTTCCAGTTTTTGACCTTTTTAATTCAATAAAAAAATTCAATTGAAATTGGATAAAAAATTCAATGGACTTGACTGACTAGATATTCTGTTCTTCAGTGAGCATTTGTTTGTGTTTCTTGATACAATTGACATAAATGCTTAGAAATTCCGAAAATAAGATTGGTGCTGATCCATACATACAGTACATCATTTGGCAGTAGTGACGAAGATGGGGTACCTCATGAAAACTGATAGTTTTGGAGAAATTTTCTTGGATAATACAATACTACGGTTATTGTCAGGTTAAAAAATCTCTTTAAAGCATAACACTTACCTGTCAAAAAGACCAAGTCTGCATCAGCCATGACGACCTGTCCTCTTGTATGATAACCCACCCTTATGTTAGGACTGATAAATGACCTGACTCAACCAAATACCAATTGCAAAGATACTGCACAAAATCCTCAAATTGTTTCTAATCATACCCAACATGAACATTACAGAAAATTTATTGGACAATAAAGCATCTGTCTTCTTAGTTGACATTCTGCCATAAAAATAAATTTAACCTGTGTGTTCTCCTAAAAAATGTCAGTGTAAGTCAAATTTTTCAGAAAGGCAAGCTGTTGTTTATGTTTTGCACAGTGAAGGATGAAGGCACCAGCTGGCTTATCTGGTACTTGTATGCTTGGCAATGTTCATAACTGTTAGCTAAGGGATCATTTTTTTAACTCACATCTCCATGTTTGGAAATCAGATAAAACACTCCTTGTATATGATGATTATATGTGGGAAATCTAATTGTTCTTCACTTAAAAAAAAGAAAATCCTGCACTTTTATAAACTTCTCAAACTCTGCATAGTGTTATTTTTTTTTTTAAATAAACAACAATTAAGAAAAAGAAAACCATTAAAATATCCATAAAAGTTGAAAAGGAAAAGTGTCTCATCAACATACTGCATCAACAAAAAGAAATGCTTAATGTCCAATAAATTTGAGTAATAAACCATTTCAGTCCTAAGTTCACATTAATGCCAAACAATTTTGTTTTGAAGAATGGCATTTCCACATCCCAAAGTGTTGAAGTGACCAGTAAATTTAGGACTCCAAAAGATTTGGAAGTTAATTATACAGCTGATTAAATAATAGAGGTGACGAGGCATAACCTAAGTGCAACTGTTGTAATACAGATCTCCAGTTTTTACTTTGCTCTTTGTAAGGAAGTATAAAATCATCCCTGAAGAGATTTTCTTTGAAGATTCTCAACAGAATACAAAAACAGTCCTTGAAAACAAAACTTTCATTCATAATTAGAACAGGCACTTTGAGCACTAAAATAAATTTCTCCCAAAACAATGGACTGTGCTGTGTAGGTAACACTGCAGATGCACTGTGGCATTCCTTTCTTTACAGTTTTCTGTTCTGTTAGTACAAAAGATTCTTTTGAAGCAATCCTCACCTCAATATAAATTACAATGATTTTGGGGTATCAATGCATTTTGATCAGGTGTTTGTCTCCAAGACATACAAATAACAGGACATGTACAGGTAGTTGAAATGAAGTGTTGGTTAACATCATGACTCCAAACAACGTAGGGCACTTGGCTTTGCTTCCTGGGCAACAAGTATAATTTAACCAGCTGTACAAACACACGGATTCTCTCCCATAGACTTTTCTTTTCCTATATCATTTTTGCTCATTGGTATTTTGGCCATTCAAGTCATTGCACAATCCTTTAATGCAGAGTGGAACATGATTACATTGAGCGAAACTGAAGGATAGGTACACCGTTAATTTTACATACAAAAAAACCATCCATGACATAGTTGGTATGCAAACTTCAGTAGGTATGATGAATTTGACCTTTTTTTGCTTTTGCACAACAAAACCATATGTCACCAGAAATCTTAAAGTAAGGATTCAACAAAAAAAATTCCAGAAATTTCTGCCATTCTTTAACAGGCAAATGAAATTTTTGCACATCACAATTCGATGAATTATAGCCAATTACTAAGTTGGTGCATTATGTCAAATAATGTGGCAATTAATTCTTAACATTACCCAAAAGATTTTAAAGTTCTTACGTTTCATTGCTTCATAAGATTTTGGATAAACGAAATACAGTATATCATGTGACTTTAAATCACATTCATAATTATATCCATTCTTCTTAAAGAATAATATGTGGTTTGGAACAAACTAAACTATGCTTTTTTTTCTCCTGAAATTTGTGCCAAAGCAATTGCCATTGTGAAAACAGTCTCGTTCATTACCATACATACAGCCTTACAATAATGGCTAAATACAATGCTGTAATAACATATTTTACATATACACTTCTTGGGTTAGACATTTTGGAATTTGTAAGAAAAGGCGATTATCTTGAAGCCTAAAATTGTAAAAATCCGATCTTTCTTGATAATTTCAGCAACAAGCCTACATGGATGTTTACATTCAAACCAACTGCAATGTCACGGTCAATTTTGACTGTTAAAGACAAATGCTTTTAACCTGATGTACTTGATAATTATGTACCTTCCTCAGTTAAACCATATTATCAACTTCCACTTTGCATTAAGATAAACGGAGTAATCATAACAACAACAACAACAACCACCGCAAGTTTTTATAATGCCTGGAAATCATGCATACCATAGTGGTTGGTAAGACTGAAGCAGTTCCACTAAAGAAAGATTTTTAGATTTAAGCAGTTCTTCACCCTGAGCCATTCTCCAGGTCTTCCATTCACTATGATATGTGATTGCCAAAGCATTATCCAATATGTTTTTTACCAGGGCAAGTTTTAAATTTTCATTTTAAAAAATAAACAATTTTGTTTATTTGTCCAGTTGTCTGAAAGTTATGAAGCTGTATAACTGCATTATAACCAAACCGGAAACACCAAACCTCCACAAAGTGAATATTAAAGTCAAACAAACAAATGCCACACTACCTTAGCAGTACAATATAATGCATCCCACTTTTGGGACAATTTAGCTTGAATTATTAAACAGATCTTTTTCTTAATTGTAATGCCATTTAAACCCTACTCGAACCATACGAGTTATAAGGTTCTCCATCTTTATTTTCAACGATTATATTTCATATGGTACCGACACATTCAGACTAGTACATTTCAAATGGCCACATTTCAGATACTTTAAATATAATTTTGTTTCGGTAAAATAACAGTCAAATTTTGACACTGCTTGACACTTTCACACAACTGGACAACACTTGTTTTTAGTATTGCTATGCACTTGCTGGTTTACTGTCATGGTAAATGCTTCACCCCAAATCCTTTGATGTACAAAAAAAATTGATTTACCAGTAATTAGATGGACTAAAGGAGTTTTATTCAAATTGTCTCAACAATTGCCAAAAACAATTTTTTTTAGGAAAATAAATTAAATGGAAGTCATACATTTATAAAAGTCATCTTAAACTTCGAAATGTTTACAAGATCAGTAGGGCCCTCAGATAAAAGAATATTAGAATTGAATTCGATGATAAGCTTTATTTTTGTTAGCAAGTCAGGATGCTTTTGAAACAATGATTAATCTCCAGATAGCAATTATTAGATAATTTTCCAGACCTCATTAATTTTTAAAATACTTTTTCCTTCATCATTTGAAGGTAAATTTTAGTGAATTTTTCAAGAAATGTTAATCACAATAAATTTTTTAAACCAGTAGGAAGAAACGATTGAACGATTGTATTGTTGGGTATCCTGTTCTCAATCCATTGCAACCAACTGATGAATTGATAAATGAATAAACTGATTAATTAAATAAACAAATAAATGAATAAAATAACACGGAACTATGTAAAATAAATAAACACATTAAAATAAATTTAAATAAGCAAAAACTATCCTATTAAACTAATGCTAAACTTTGTTAATTATTTCATTTTCATTCTGCACACTTTCTTTGCAAGTCAGTGAATTGGAGGACAAAATTATTTTGTACCATTAACAGAAATATTGACTGTGGCACCACTAAAGGACATGGGTTGAAGCAGTTATCCATCAGATACATTGTTAAGAAGGCGCTTAAACTATATTTATGCAAAATATTTATGTAGCTATTATTTTATTTCTTTATTATCCAACTTTGTCAAAATGTTTCATTTCTAGTGTTCATCAGCTCTCACAAGCTGACTTATTATTGATTTAAGCATTTGCTTGGCTGATCAATGAGGCAAATAAATGTTTCACCATGAGGAATTTCTTGAAGTGGCATGAATCTGACGAGGAACTCCAGAATTTCACTTACACTAAATTTGCCGGTCAAATATAACGGGAAAGAAGTCCAGCAGAGGAGTAATAATGCAATTATTACTCCTCTGCTGGATGTACTTAACTACCGTACTGCTGTTATCATCATATTTCAAATTCAAATATTTTGAGACATGTGTCAGAAATACACTCTGGATATTGCAGCACAATACGAAAAGGTTCTTCACCTGAAGCACATTCAGTTGGTCAGAGCCAGATTTCACAAAAATATATACCAAACACCTTCATTTTTGGTATTATGAAAAGTTGACTTAGAAGTTAGATCTCACATTCGAAAGCAGTATTTCTATTTCTTATGCAAATGGATGAAAACAAAGTTGGATAGCAAAATATTTTTCGCATAGACGTCAGTAAAATTTTGATGTGCATACCATGAATGCGATAACCTTCAAGCCTCCACATGCTGCATTTCTCCATTATACTGTTGTTCCAGGAAATTATCTAAAATACAGGAAAAATCAGTTACATTTTGTTCTTTAGCATTACTGTTGAATATTCCATAGATATACATTAAAAACATATGATTCATCTTTCCTGTTCAGTGAAAAGTAAAGTAAGAAAGTCATCAACATTCTTTCATGAGAAGACCTATTTAAACCTTCCAGTAGCCAGATTACACCCTTCAATGGGCAGAATATTACCAAAATAAATGATAAACACCTCCCTGCCAATTGTCAAATATAGGGCTTGTACTAAAGCATGTATTCATGACATTCCCATAAAGGGGCATTTTGATATTTTGGAACACTGCTATTTTGTACTGAGATTTGACAAATTTGGTGGCTCTTTAACAGACCACTTTCTCCAAGCTCCTAACCTTTGTCCTGACAAACATGGTACCAGGCAGTTTGCAAAATAATGTTCAAGTGAAGAGTCTTAATACAGGCCACAACTTTGGTGTTACGATACATATCCAAGGAATTCTACATTTGATCTTTCATAACAAATTTATGTACTTCTGCTAGGGCTGCACCAAATCATTAAAATCGCACTGGGAAAGGGAAGGAGGCCTGCCTGTTAGTGAGTAAAACTACTGTACTTCTCATCACTAGCAAATGATGTAGCCTTCGTTGTCTCGGTTCATTCTAGGTCCATGGCTTTGTTCCCACAAACTCCTCCAGGGAGAGGATCAAAGTTCCTTTTTCTCAACAAATCTTGGCTGAGCCCAACTGAAGCTTTTCCTTCACTTCTCACACTCTGAATCTCCCTTTTCACGTTTTCACTGTGATTAGAAACACTGGTTTAGTTACCTTAGGATAATGGCACAAACTTCAACACTCTTTGTGATTACATTTTCATCTGTGCGAAAGTTCTTCCTTGGTAGTGTTCCTGCTTTTGATCTGCGATACAAGAACAAAAGTGTTCATACTCATAAAGAAGCCCTGTCGGTAAAAACTTTCGCAGTAAAGCCACTTGGTTATATTGAAATAAGAAAGTACCAAAAAGTGAAATTAAACGGCCAATTCGAAAGACCAGAGACTGAAGTTGATACGAAAGAAGTTCTTCCCACGTTGGGCGCCATTTTGGTCGCCAACGGGACTGTTACGATAATGGATATTTTATGAGTCTACCATAGCGGATAAATTTACACTGTAGATGATTAGTCTAAGAGATATCCTAATTAACGAAATATCTTCAACGCTTCGTGAAGACATTACTTCAGTCATTCAAACCAAATGAACATTTTTAGAAGCTGACAAAATTGCCGGTCGTGCGAACGTGTCCAAATTTTAATCTTAAAAATAGTCCCTTTTGCGGTGAAAAGGTGAACCCTCGAAATAGCATTAATCACATTAACACTAATATACGAAAAACTAGCTATGAATTAGTTTATTAACATACATTACCTTTATTTTACAGATGCAGTAAAATTTCAAACCTTCCCTCCATCTTCACTTTCAATCTATGCACTAGGAGCAAGCAGTTCTGGGACATTGCTGCACGACACGAGTTTGACGAATTCCGAGCTTTGCCGATCTTTCAACGAAACGCAAAATTTGAAATATATTTCGTATTACGATATATCGTGGTATGTATATTGTGATCTTAAACGCTCACTTTGGAGCAAAACTTGAAAAGTAACAAGCAGAAGCCTTTCACAATTATTCCATTTAGAAGAGGAAAATGAAAGTCATTATAGTTGAGAGATTCAGAATAGATGAGCAGATTAGAAACCTTTCATAGGTATAGTGCGCTTCGAACTCCTCTTTAGATATCCCTGACACTCAATGTACCAAATCTGAAAAGGAGCAAGTGTGTACTGTGTAGCTAATCGTCGTCATTTAACATCAGAAACTTAAGAAATTTCAGATTAAATGCACGATATACCGCAATACGAAATATATTTCAAATTTTGCGTTTCGTTGAAAGATCGGCAAAGCTCGGAATTCGTCAAACTCGTGTCGTGCAGCAATGTCCCAGAACTGCTTGCTCCTAGTGCATAGATTGAAAGTGAAGATGGAGGGAAGGTTTGAAATTTTACTGCATCTGTAAAATAAAGGTAATGTATGTTAATAAACTAATTCATAGCTAGTTTTTCGTATATTAGTGTTAATGTGATTAATGCTATTTCGAGGGTTCACCTTTTCACCGCAAAAGGGACTATTTTTAAGATTAAAATTTGGACACGTTCGCACGACCGGCAATTTTGTCAGCTTCTAAAAATGTTCATTTGGTTTGAATGGCTGAAGTAATGTCTTCACGAAGCGTTGAAGATATTTCGTTAATTAGGATATCTCTTAGACTAATCATCTACAGTGTAAATTTATCCGCTATGGTAGACTCATAAAATATCCATTATCGTAACAGTCCCGTTGGCGACCAAAATGGCGCCCAACGTGGGAAGAACTTCTTTCGTATCAACTTCAGTCTCTGGTCTTTCGAATTGGCCGTTTAATTTCACTTTTTGGTACTTTCTTATTTCAATATAACCAAGTGGCTTTACTGCGAAAGTTTTTACCGACAGGGCTTCTTTATGAGTATGAACACTTTTGTTCTTGTATCCTAGATCAAAAGCAGGAACACTACCAAGGAAGAACTTTCGCACAGATGAAAATGTAATCACAAAGAGTGTTGAAGTTTGTGCCATTATCCTAAGGTAACTAAACCAGTGTTTCTAATCACAGTGAAAACGTGAAAAGGGAGATTCAGAGTGTGAGAAGTGAAGGAAAAGCTTCAGTTGGGCTCAGCCAAGATTTGTTGAGAAAAAGGAACTTTGATCCTCTCCCTGGAGGAGTTTGTGGGAACAAAGCCATGGACCTAGAATGAACCGAGACAACGAAGGCTACATCATTTGCTAGTGATGAGAAGTACAGTAGTTTTACTCACTAACAGGCAGGCCTCCTTCCCTTTCCCAGTGCGATTTTAATGATTTGGTGCAGCCCTAGCAGAAGTACATAAATTTGTTATGAAAGATCAAATGTAGAATTCCTTGGATATGTATCGTAACACCAAAGTTGTGGCCTGTATTAAGACTCTTCACTTGAACATTATTTTGCAAACTGCCTGGTACCATGTTTGTCAGGACAAAGGTTAGGAGCTTGGAGAAAGTGGTCTGTTAAAGAGCCACCAAATTTGTCAAATCTCAGTACAAAATAGCAGTGTTCCAAAATATCAAAATGCCCCTTTATGGGAATGTCATGAATACATGCTTTAGTACAAGCCCTATATTTGACAATTGGCAGGGAGGTGTTTATCATTTATTTTGGTAATATTCTGCCCATTGAAGGGTGTAATCTGGCTACTGGAAGGTTTAAATAGGTCTTCTCATGAAAGAATGTTGATGACTTTCTTACTTTACTTTTCACTGAACAGGAAAGATGAATCATATGTTTTTAATGTATATCTATGGAATATTCAACAGTAATGCTAAAGAACAAAATGTAACTGATTTTTCCTGTATTTTAGATAATTTCCTGGAACAACAGTATAATGGAGAAATGCAGCATGTGGAGGCTTGAAGGTTATCGCATTCATGGTATGCACATCAAAATTTTACTGACGTCTATGCGAAAAATATTTTGCTATCCAACTTTGTTTTCATCCATTTGCATAAGAAATAGAAATACTGCTTTCGAATGTGAGATCTAACTTCTAAGTCAACTTTTCATAATACCAAAAATGAAGGTGTTTGGTATATATTTTTGTGAAATCTGGCTCTGACCAACTGAATGTGCTTCAGGTGAAGAACCTTTTCGTATTGTGCTGCAATATCCAGAGTGTATTTCTGACACATGTCTCAAAATATTTGAATTTGAAATATGATGATAACAGCAGTACGGTAGTTAAGTACATCCAGCAGAGGAGTAATAATTGCATTATTACTCCTCTGCTGGACTTCTTTCCCGTTATATTTGACCGGCAAATTTAGCGTAAGTGAAATTCTGGAGTTCCTCGTCAGATTCATGCCACTTCAAGAAATTCCTCATGGTGAAACATTTATTTGCCTCATTGATCAGCCAAGCAAATGCTTAAATCAATAATAAGTCAGCTTGTGAGAGCTGATGAACACTAGAAATGAAACATTTTGACAAAGTTGGATAATAAAGAAATAAAATAATAGCTACATAAATATTTTGCATAAATATAGTTTAAGCGCCTTCTTAACAATGTATCTGATGGATAACTGCTTCAACCCATGTCCTTTAGTGGTGCCACAGTCAATATTTCTGTTAATGGTACAAAATAATTTTGTCCTCCAATTCACTGACTTGCAAAGAAAGTGTGCAGAATGAAAATGAAATAATTAACAAAGTTTAGCATTAGTTTAATAGGATAGTTTTTGCTTATTTAAATTTATTTTAATGTGTTTATTTATTTTACATAGTTCCGTGTTATTTTATTCATTTATTTGTTTATTTAATTAATCAGTTTATTCATTTATCAATTCATCAGTTGGTTGCAATGGATTGAGAACAGGATACCCAACAATACAATCGTTCAATCGTTTCTTCCTACTGGTTTAAAAAATTTATTGTGATTAACATTTCTTGAAAAATTCACTAAAATTTACCTTCAAATGATGAAGGAAAAAGTATTTTAAAAATTAATGAGGTCTGGAAAATTATCTAATAATTGCTATCTGGAGATTAATCATTGTTTCAAAAGCATCCTGACTTGCTAACAAAAATAAAGCTTATCATCAAATTCAATTCTAATATTCTTTTATCTGAGGGCCCTACTGATCTTGTAAACATTTCGAGGTTTAAGATGACTTTTATAAATGTATGACTTCCATTTAATTTATTTTCCTAAAAAAAATTGTTTTTGGCAATTGTTGAGACAATTTGAATAAAACTCCTTTAGTCCATCTAATTACTGGTAAATCAATTTTTTTTGTACATCAAAGGATTTGGGGTGAAGCATTTACCATGACAGTAAACCAGCAAGTGCATAGCAATACTAAAAACAAGTGTTGTCCAGTTGTGTGAAAGTGTCAAGCAGTGTCAAAATTTGACTGTTATTTTACCGAAACAAAATTATATTTAAAGTATCTGAAATGTGGCCATTTGAAATGTACTAGTCTGAATGTGTCGGTACCATATGAAATATAATCGTTGAAAATAAAGATGGAGAACCTTATAACTCGTATGGTTCGAGTAGGGTTTAAATGGCATTACAATTAAGAAAAAGATCTGTTTAATAATTCAAGCTAAATTGTCCCAAAAGTGGGATGCATTATATTGTACTGCTAAGGTAATGTGGCATTTGTTTGTTTGACTTTAATATTCACTTTGTGGAGGTTTGGTGTTTCCGGTTTGGTTATAATGCAGTTATACAGCTTCATAACTTTCAGACAACTGGACAAATAAACAAAATTGTTTATTTTTTAAAATGAAAATTTAAAACTTGCCCTGGTAAAAAACATATTGGATAATGCTTTGGCAATCACATATCATAGTGAATGGAAGACCTGGAGAATGGCTCAGGGTGAAGAACTGCTTAAATCTAAAAATCTTTCTTTAGTGGAACTGCTTCAGTCTTACCAACCACTATGGTATGCATGATTTCCAGGCATTATAAAAACTTGCGGTGGTTGTTGTTGTTGTTGTTATGATTACTCCGTTTATCTTAATGCAAAGTGGAAGTTGATAATATGGTTTAACTGAGGAAGGTACATAATTATCAAGTACATCAGGTTAAAAGCATTTGTCTTTAACAGTCAAAATTGACCGTGACATTGCAGTTGGTTTGAATGTAAACATCCATGTAGGCTTGTTGCTGAAATTATCAAGAAAGATCGGATTTTTACAATTTTAGGCTTCAAGATAATCGCCTTTTCTTACAAATTCCAAAATGTCTAACCCAAGAAGTGTATATGTAAAATATGTTATTACAGCATTGTATTTAGCCATTATTGTAAGGCTGTATGTATGGTAATGAACGAGACTGTTTTCACAATGGCAATTGCTTTGGCACAAATTTCAGGAGAAAAAAAAGCATAGTTTAGTTTGTTCCAAACCACATATTATTCTTTAAGAAGAATGGATATAATTATGAATGTGATTTAAAGTCACATGATATACTGTATTTCGTTTATCCAAAATCTTATGAAGCAATGAAACGTAAGAACTTTAAAATCTTTTGGGTAATGTTAAGAATTAATTGCCACATTATTTGACATAATGCACCAACTTAGTAATTGGCTATAATTCATCGAATTGTGATGTGCAAAAATTTCATTTGCCTGTTAAAGAATGGCAGAAATTTCTGGAATTTTTTTTGTTGAATCCTTACTTTAAGATTTCTGGTGACATATGGTTTTGTTGTGCAAAAGCAAAAAAAGGTCAAATTCATCATACCTACTGAAGTTTGCATACCAACTATGTCATGGATGGTTTTTTTGTATGTAAAATTAACGGTGTACCTATCCTTCAGTTTCGCTCAATGTAATCATGTTCCACTCTGCATTAAAGGATTGTGCAATGACTTGAATGGCCAAAATACCAATGAGCAAAAATGATATAGGAAAAGAAAAGTCTATGGGAGAGAATCCGTGTGTTTGTACAGCTGGTTAAATTATACTTGTTGCCCAGGAAGCAAAGCCAAGTGCCCTACGTTGTTTGGAGTCATGATGTTAACCAACACTTCATTTCAACTACCTGTACATGTCCTGTTATTTGTATGTCTTGGAGACAAACACCTGATCAAAATGCATTGATACCCCAAAATCATTGTAATTTATATTGAGGTGAGGATTGCTTCAAAAGAATCTTTTGTACTAACAGAACAGAAAACTGTAAAGAAAGGAATGCCACAGTGCATCTGCAGTGTTACCTACACAGTACAGTCCATTGTTTTGGGAGAAATTTATTTTAGTGCTCAAAGTGCCTGTTCTAATTATGAATGAAAGTTTTGTTTTCAAGGACTGTTTTTGTATTCTGTTGAGAATCTTCAAAGAAAATCTCTTCAGGGATGATTTTATACTTCCTTACAAAGAGCAAAGTAAAAACTGGAGATCTGTATTACAACAGTTGCACTTAGGTTATGCCTCGTCACCTCTATTATTTAATCAGCTGTATAATTAACTTCCAAATCTTTTGGAGTCCTAAATTTACTGGTCACTTCAACACTTTGGGATGTGGAAATGCCATTCTTCAAAACAAAATTGTTTGGCATTAATGTGAACTTAGGACTGAAATGGTTTATTACTCAAATTTATTGGACATTAAGCATTTCTTTTTGTTGATGCAGTATGTTGATGAGACACTTTTCCTTTTCAACTTTTATGGATATTTTAATGGTTTTCTTTTTCTTAATTGTTGTTTATTTAAAAAAAAAATAACACTATGCAGAGTTTGAGAAGTTTATAAAAGTGCAGGATTTTCTTTTTTTTAAGTGAAGAACAATTAGATTTCCCACATATAATCATCATATACAAGGAGTGTTTTATCTGATTTCCAAACATGGAGATGTGAGTTAAAAAAATGATCCCTTAGCTAACAGTT